>JAJLXZ010000017.1:84873-139140 GCA_030571575.1 Kazachstania viticola
CTCAAAATTGTTCTCACCTATATCCTGTAGTAAAGTGGCAGAATCTCCTTCGTTCTGCCAGCCAGTTACCATTTGAATTAACTTCTTGATTGCTTCCTCCCCTTGTTCCTTAGCAAACTCATGTGCCATACGTAAATATGACTTAGGAGTTTTCTCTAAAGCTAGGCCAAGCGCTACCTCTATTTGACCCAGCTTAATAATGGCGTCCTCCACTGTATATGAAGCTCTCCAGACTTGCTCCTTTTTCATTTGGAGCAGTCTGGTTAGTATGAACATGGCTAGTTTGTCATGTTCATACAACTTTTGAACTTCACCCAGTTGCTTCTCCACCTTCCAATACAGACCCTGATCAAAATCAAGGCCTGTGACATTTTGGATTGCCAGTAGCAACTCAGAGGATGTTTCAATATATCTGTCCTGAAACCAATCCCCCCTGACAGCTTGGAATAATAATGAAATGGAAAGTAGTGTTTGAATTAAATATTGAACCTTCATTTTTTTGTGTAGTGGCTTTATTAAATTTATTGAATTACTTAATTTATTGAATTATTAAATTTATATTTGTGTCTGACACATAAGAGAAAACAAAAATAATTATAGAGGAAGTGAAGTTAAAGAAAAGAGGAATTACTAAACTCCAAGGACCCTTTTTATATGTTTCATTCTGACCAAGGCCAGGGGTGATATATAACTACCTACCTCATTATGTTATGAACTTAGAGCAATGGAATATTTTCGACGTTGTTCTTTGTGAAAAGAATACTAGCCCCCTCCAAAACCTCAAAATGATGTACATTACTTAGGTAAATACTCAATTATCAAGAAGAACAAGGGGCTATTAATAACCATGAAACACTGTCGAATTACATAGTATCCTTGTAAATTATCCCATTTTGAGGTACAAAAGGTTTCTTCTCTTAGTAAATCAAGTAGAAAGAATAGGTAAATTAAAGTACTTGAAAGGAACATGGGATAAACGGGAACTACTCAATTAGGATAAATGATTACCATATTGGAACCAAAAGATGAGTTATGGAATATTTGTAAGACATTCTTTGCCTCTTTTGACATAAAATGGGTTATCCTTAAATTCTTCTTGTTCCTTCAGGTAGCTTTTTGTTTTTAATATCAGTAATATCAAACTAAACATAGAAATATTCTAGTTTAAAGAAATATTATTTGCCATAGTATTGAGTCTTATTTACTGTTAATTAGAACTTAGAAACGAGGTACTACTTTATTTTTGAAGTGTCCCCTGATTATATTACTATAGACCATGTATTTGCATGCTATATTATTTTATGTGCCTTGACTAAATAATATTATCGAATAACTTTGAATCTGCAACCGACGTTCATAATGTTCTAGCTATACATGCTATTGTTGAAATATGTGCAGATATTACTATATTAGAAGCAAATTTTTAGCATTACTTTTATACCATGTCTCATCGTTCAGAACTCAAATATTCCTTAATTGATGAGCTAAAAGCTTTCAAAGTTAAGACTGTTGAAACAATATTTCATGGGCAATAGATTTTTCGCTGTGAATAGATTCTAACATTGTCTTTTTTAGTAATAATAAAATTCTATGTTATAATTGTCTGCTTGTCTTTCTGAGAACAGAAGTAACAAGACATGAAAAATATACAATTTTTACACAATTATATCTTCTTGCTTTATATACTTTTTCCATTTAGATGTTCTAATACACTATAATTTTCCTTGCACTTCTACTCCTAATATTTTATGACGTCTCAAACATTCTATTGTATAATTTCGTCAGTATTGATTACTTGTATAATCCTTTGGTTAATTTAGTGAGTGTAAGTGTCACAATATAATATATTTCCAACAATATTATATATATTTCTTTATGATAATAACTTGTATAGATTAAAGAATCGATCAATTAATAAATCAAATATATGACTAAAATTACATCTGATTCCACAGGTCTCCAATTACTATATACACTGTTAGCGGATGTGTTCTGGGTACTTCCACAAAAACCCAAGAAAGTACTACTCAATATCACTAACGTTTTTTCTTAGAGAGATTCTGTCGTTGAAAATATTTTATCTTCAAGTGTTCAAACTGTATATGTTAATATCTCTCGTCTTAACATATTTTGAAAAAGCTCTACTAAAATAACACAATATAAGGTTGATAATCCTTACGTTAATTGTGATATCTTTACATAATCAACTTATTCAAAATTTCTATATTTTCATAGTTAATAGTATTACCGAAAATAATTAGTTAATGAAGCCCAGATTTCCAAGATGTTTAACATATCTTTATCTTTCTCTTTACATCGCTGTAGCTAAGCTACTTCTATAAATTACTTAAATTACTATATTTACTCGTTGTTAAATATACATAATGAAGAACTAAATTATAAATATTAAGAAGAGAAAAATATAAAATATTCTTAGAATCTGGTGGGCTTCTATATTTTTTAAATACCGTAATTGGATTTTGAATATTTTATAAATATTCGTCAGCAAGGGTCTTGGCTGTATTACTAATTTATTAGCTAAATGTAGTGTTTTGTAATCGTTGAATATAAATTCAATTACAAAATTTTCAGATCTCTTGGCCCAGTTGGTTAAGGCACGGTGCTAATAACGCCGGGATCAGCGGTTCGATCCCGCTAGAGATCAAGTTTTAATTTTTTATAGCCGTGGTGATAGGGCTAAATGTCTAATAATAGTGGCACAAAAGATTTCCATTTGTTAATTATATAAGAAGAACAAAACTACTTTATGTTCAATTCAAACAATACATAAATATTTGTTTGTTAGGATTTAAGTATATCTCTATAAAATCTTAATACATGAAACCAATTAAATCTATAAATTGCCTAATATGGAATACCATTAGTTATCCTTTGGAATTCATCGTAACCCTTAGTAAAGATACTTTCGAAACTTCTCTTAATCAAAGCTTTCATAAACATTGCAGCTTCATGATCTGTCTTCTTTGGCTGAAATCTTGATTTCAAATTATTTATAGTTTTAACACCTTTGAAGCAAGGTAATCCACTTTCTAACATTGGCTTGATACATTCTAAAATAGCATTCATATGTGGTCTTGCAGCCAGGTAAGCCTTAATACATAGTTCCTCAAAATCTTTATATGCAGCAGTTTGACTTGAACCTCCCATCACTCTAACCATCTCTTTAGTTAATTTAAATGGCACAGCTTCAAACTTGACACCACCTGGAACAATATCAAATATAAAACCAAAATCGATATGCAAACAATGCCCTTGATCATCATACATAATATTACCATTATGTCTGTCTTTGAACTGCAATAAATATGATATCACACTGTAACCAGCCAATGACTTAACGAAATTATTTCTGGCGTTTTGAAACTCAATTGTGTCTTCTGGACCAAATTTACTAATAAAATACTCAAATAGACCATTTACAGCTTCTCTACCAAGCATATCACGGGAAATCGAGTTGGGTAAAACATCAATTACACCACATCCAGGTGCAGTTGCAGTTACACGGTATGGGAAGACATACACGTCTAATCCAATATTCGACCAAATTGTTCTAAACATGGAGATAAGCTGCAACGCTAAAACGTCTTGTCTACAGTCATCACCAACTTTAAAAATAGCAGCTTGCCATTTTTCAACATCCATTTTTATTCCAGTTTCTGGATCCTTAATTTGTCTCTTAATCTTGAAAGTAGCCATGAATGGTGCTTTAGCATGGGACTGTAATGGTTTACCATTTGTACGGTTAATATCGATAACAACTCCATCAGGGTTAGATGGAAGATAGACGTCTGGCTTAACTTCAATCTTCATCATTTCTTCGTCTATCTTTTGTTTCTTTTCAGCTTTACTCTTCTTGATATAAGGCTTTAGTTTCCCGGATATACCAGTCACTTCATTGAAAAATTCAAACTCTCTTTGGTAAAATTTATAGTAGGAGTCGCTAAGACTAGACAACATCCTCTCTCTTACTTTATCTAATCTTGGTTTTATAGCATCTTCTATTAGACCGTCGTCCCCTTGATAAGAGTTAGCTAACATATTCCATATGATTTGATGAGAAAATAGTACACTGATTTTTGCAGTATCAATTATCAACTTTTCAACATAACCTGTTCTATCATAACGTAAGCATTGGACTATCTGTGGAACATAAAAAAAGGTAATATTCACATCGTGAGATTCTAGTGAATAGATACTATATTGGAGAACATAAGGATTACTGTTCCATTCAGGTAAGAATAAGTTAATAGAGGCGATTGGGCTTACTGGGGCCCAATAAATAATCGGAAGCATATTATTTAACGTCCTGTCAGGTTGTTTCCCTTTGAGGAAAATGGCCATCAAATTTGGTATACTGACACATTTCAGTGGACTCTTGGAAACTAGAGAACTTAGTGTATTTAATAACTCCTTATCTTGGTATCTTTGTACAAGGCCATATGCCAAAGCAGGATCTCTAATGAAAGCAACCTGCAGGATATCAGTAGGAACTTCGTTACTATTTGCTCCACGAATACTCTCCAATGGAGTTAACCAAGTTTCAATTTGTTGTATTTCGTTTGCCAAAAAGTACTGCAATAAAGTAAATTCTTTACCAACATGTTGTTTCAAGATGTATGCATTTTTCTCAAGTTTAGAATATAAATCTAGCATAATTGATAAATCTGCTTTTTTTTTTAGTTCATTAGAACCGAACGGCCATGAAGGAGATTTCTTAAACCAACTGAGACCTGCATTTATAATTTCTTTAGAGATCTTATCCACATAATCCGTTCTCTTTTGATAATTGGCGTTCAGAACAGAAATTGAGAATACGAGCAAGTCATTTCTAATCATACGTGCAAATGGATGTAGAGAAGCCCTTCCCAAATTGGATAGCCCATGCAGCAATGCCTTTGTAAATATATTCAGTAAATAGTCACTTTGAAATTGAGTTCCTTCGAAGTGGGACACAAAGAATTTAATGACATGCTTATGTGGTTGTAAAGATTTAGAGGCAATTTTAGCATCCCTGTTGATGGCCTTTTTATTATAAGGAGCATATTCCATCATTTGATATTCTTCATCTAATAAGTCATGCTCCCGGGAATAGAGACCAATATTTTCATCTATTGAGGTTATCCAGCAGTAGCAAACATCTACCAATAGGATATGGGCTAGATTAGGCATTTCCTTAATTATGGTTAGCCAAGCATTCGTAGCAGTCTTTAATGCATACGAGGTAAATATTTCAAAGGGTATATGAACAATATCGTAGATGATAGAAGAGTTATTTAATTTGCCCAGTACAATTAAAGCTGCACCCATATCTAAGAACTCAGAAATTTCTTTATCAGAAATTAAAGTTTTTCTACTTAGTTTCTTCCTAATATCAGCAGCCTTTTCATGTAATTTCTCTAAAATAGAACTTGGAGATGATACAATTGCAGTATCAATAATATACTTTGATCTCCAAGAATGTTGTGATATGAATGCTGCTATAGTATTTGGCCTCTCTGGACCGCTATATGCTATACGCGATAATTCTTGATCGGTTGAAATAATAGAACCAGCCATCTCAATAGCGAATGAAACACCAAATTCCACATTATGAGGTCTTGTGAATTGACTAATATCAGACATGTACGATTGTAACAATATCTTGGTATCTTGATTAGATTTACTAAGAACATATCTTACCCACTCCTTCGCATGCTTATGTAACCTTGATAAAGTATTTGTACGCCATAATTTAGAGGATGGGAAACGCATTTTAACTTGGGAATGTTTCAGCAAAAATTCTGAATGTGGCTCAAATCGATTGGTTTCACAGTCAACAATACTGTCAAAAATAGTAGTCATTAAATCAAAAAGAGTAAATAATGAATTATGGTGACATAAAGATGAAGGAATACTCTTAATAAATACCTCACAACATTGAAAAGCAACATCCTGTAAAATTGGATCTTTGTTAGCCAAACATAATAGAAGATTATTTAATTGTTTTGCTATAGTTTTGGAGTTAAATATTTCAGAATTCTTAGATTGAGCAAGGCTGATAAATTTGTTGATCATTTCAAGTGAGATAGCTGTCATAGGCTTGTCTAAGGATGAGCGTTCCACTGATGGATCTGATAAATATAGTAAACTCTTAGAACAATCACCTGCAGAACATCTGATTGATTCAATTAACAATGTAGCTGCTAAAAACATTACTTTCGGATTAGAGACTGTCCTAGCTTGAACAGCATTAATTTTTAAATATTCTAACGCTAATTGCTTTTGTCTCTTTACGTTTGCGTTTGAAGAACCACGCCGTAAAATGGTATTCATTTCCAATGAGGTTTCTTTATTATTTGCAGGAAAATCAGAAGCTAAAGGTGGACTGTTATAAGCAATTGTCAATAAACTATCATAGTTCTGTTTGACAATCTCGGAAGAGTAGTAAAACCCATGAACAGTCATATTAAACCATATATTCCTGAATAAATTAGTTATAGATTCATTTCCAGTCAGATCCACTGGTGTTGCTCCAGGTTTTGGAAGCATAGTGGCTAATGGTAATAAATACGAAGCAATTTGATCAGCAACCAAAGAAATCTCGGTGTGAGGTTTATGATGTTCAGCGCTGGCATCTTCACCACTTGCTATTATGAATTCCAAAAGATCAGTCAAATGCAGAGTATATAATTCGTCCTCTAGAGACCGAGTAGATAAGGACTTTGAGATCGCACATTTAGCTTCAATAATCGACTTCTGTAAAAGTTTATTATTGTTCTTGTCAGCTAGTGAAGTAGTTAATTTCATGAATTTAAGTAACATCGAAAATTCATTTGCACTAGTGTAAGGTGCCAAGCGAGCAAGAGATTGAAGAATAATAGTATCCAGCTGATCTGAAACAACGGTCACCTTTTGTGTTAGAATTGAAATAGTAAGAGCATTTATACTTTGATCATTATACTGTGAAGAAATGACAGTTGTAGCCGTAACACAGTTCTGAAGTAAGTTCGAATGGTACATGGATACTGGAGGAATATTTGAAGTACTAGTTGCTGCTGGCGCATCGGTAGATTTACGGGGAAGTCCCCTTTCAAAATCTCTAGAAGTAGCTGAGGTCAAAGTAAGCTTTCTTTCCTTGATGAAGTTCTTAGCATTGTGATCATCTAAAGTTGTCAATAAGTTATTTACAGAATAAATTGTGCTTACAATAGCATCTTCATTTAATGGTTGTAATCCAATAGTAAAAATTTTAGAAAGAACTTCAATTTTTCTTGGTGTCATATGTTCTGATCCAACTAAAAGTGGAAATTTACCCAAAAGGGATTCAGATACATCTTGGTTGAAATAATTAAGAAATGCTCCAGTAGTAATAATAGTTTTTACAAATTGGAAAGTAGCAACTGAGGATAAAAGATATTTATCAATTGAATCAGTCATTATTTTAGTAGTAGCATTTAAAAGCTCAGCATCTTCTAAATAAGGAGAAATAGTTAACATTTCAATAAACTTCCCTTTAGCATTAAAAGAGAAGTAAGTTCTTGAGTCACTCGAGAAATCAAAATCGTTTTGGAAATTTAAACAGTATTTAACAGAGATATGACACATTTCTTCTAGGATCTTGGAATGCGATTCCACTAAAGTAGTACATCGAGAACTTGAGTTAAAGATAAGGTCATCTTTGGAATCCAAGGCCAGTTTTTGCTTCTTAAATAAGTCATCTTGTTCCATTAAAAGTGCATCAACTAATGAATTTGAATCTTTTGGAATTTGTAACAGCTGTGAGGCCAATGAGACTTGAAAAGATGCAAATAAATTGATAAACAAAGAACCACAAATCTCATAACCATGATTGAAGTATTGTACAATATAATCATTAGTATAAGAGGTTGAAGAAGTAATAATATTCTCGATTTGGTGGATTAAACCATCCTTAACTAATAGTTTTGATAATTTGTACCAAGTAAACTTCATTAATTCTAATGCAGAGTTATTATCGATAAAGGAATTAATAAATCCAATCAGAGAGAATACACTAGATTGCTTTTCAGGCAATAGCTTTGCAACAAGTGATAGATATTGATCAATATAGCTAGAACAACTGTCAGTCAATTCTGGGAATTTGTCACTTACAGATATTAAAAACGTCATAAATTGGTAAGTTAAAATTTCGTTAGGATGCTTGAAATTATCCTGCTTAAACTTCGCAATCAAGATATCAGAAGTTCTTTGCCTTGGAGACTCTAGGAAGTAAGTAGATACAATATTTGCCAATAGACTTTGAGCTTGGTCGATTGAGCTTGGAACACTTTGGCAGACTGCTTGTAAAATCTCCCATTCACTCAAAGTCAATGGAATCGTGTATAACTTTGATATATCTTTCGAATAATGAATAGGTAGGGAACTAGTAATACTATCCAACGAAAAAGTCTCTTTGCTGCTATCATTTTCTAACGGTTGGGGTGTGTCTAAACAAAACTGTGCAAGCTTGCCCAGAGCGTTAATCCTTAGGAACTTATTACCTTTCCCAATTCTTCGCATTATTTAAGCAGCTATACCAGTATCACAGAGAATTGATTGAGCACTTTGACGTATATTTAGTTGTAGTTCAAGAAACTGAAATGAAATAATATCAGATTTTATCATTGATTTTCGGTGTCTCGAAAAATTATGTCAATTTGAGATTTTATAGTGGTGAAAGAAGTAAAGTGTCCCCCAATAGATAAAACGATCTAACCAATACAAATCATGGTATGTATCATCTAACCAAACTGCTATCTCATGAGTAAATATAGTCTTGACTAACAAGAATTTCGTTTTGATCCGACTTTTATTGTTGGCTGAAGGTACTCATAGCTCAAATTACGCCAACTGCAAAAGAAGAAGCAAGAAGAAAGAAACAGTGGACATTCAGATGTGAAACAACATAACTCGACGTCTCCATCAAGAATAAGATTAGAACGTGATTTAGCTTCTTTAGAGCTTCCGCCTACTGTAAGTTTATCGACAATAGTTTCACCGTCTGATCCCAACACTACTGAGGCACCATCTCTCTTAATAACCATTTCACCTGATGAAGGTTTATATCGAGATGGACATTTCAAATTTAGTTTTAAGATAAACGACAACTACCCCATAGAGGCTCCTAAAGTATTATGCTTGAATAAGATTTATCATCCAAATATTGATCTAGACGGGAAAATTTGTCTGAACATATTACGTGAAGATTGGTCTCCAGCACTTGACTTGCAAAGTGTTATATTTGGAATGTTATTTCTATTTCTAGAGCCTAATTCCAAGGACCCACTGAATAAAGAGGCGGCTTACAACTTGGCCACTACTCCAGACATTTTCCAAAGTGAAGTCAGAGCCACTATGGCGGGAGGAAAACTAAATAATGAAATATATGACTTTGTGTTACAAAAACATTAATCTCTGTCAAATTTGTTTGTTTGCCTTCATTTGTTGTTATTTTCAAAAATTTATTTTATAGTCGTTTTAATTATAATGTCAGAAATTGTCACTCTCAATTTGTGTCAGTTTTATTTTGAGCTAAAATGGTAAAATACTTATTGGAGATATTATTATATAGTCGCTTTGCTTTCTAAAAAGCTAAAACGATATGGATAATATCGATTAAATAGTTTGTCAATAATCCTTTAATTTTCCATTTGGTTTAATAGATAAATACCGATCTGGAGAAACATGAAATTAATTTTAAAACTTTCCTTATTGTGTTCTACTGTATTGGCAGCAGCTGAAATTAGAACTAAATCTAATGAGCCTGACTCAGATATGATTGGCGATAGACATCAACAAACACCATTTCCTAAGTGGCTAACTGATTTTACTGGTTTGACTGATTGGCCTGGATTAGATCCTCCTTATATTCCATTAGATTTTATTGACCTGAACAAGATTCCAGATTATCAGCCTTATCATCAAGGAATATGCTATGGAATGCCAAAGGAAGCTTGTTCATTTGATTGTGATAGTTGTGTTGCTCATGATGACATTCATACGTGTCATAAGTTATCACAGACCTTCGATGATGGACCTTCATCTGCTACACCCAGTCTTCTTAAGGAGTTGAAACACAAGTCAACATTTTTCACTTTAGGCATAAATATTGTAAGCCATCCAGACATTTATGCGGATATAATTAAAGCTGGACACTTGATTGGGACTCATACTTGGTCCCATGCCTTTTTACCCTCTTTAAGCAATGAACAAATAATTGCACAATTAGAGTGGTCAATCTGGGCCATGAATGCTACCGGAGGTCATTTACCTAAATGGTTTAGACCACCATATGGCGGGATTGATAATAGAGTTAGAGCTATTTCAAGGCAATTTGGCTTACAAGCTGTATTATGGAATCATGACACTTTTGATTGGCGATTAGTCTCGAGGGATCCAAAGAGACGAGAAGAAGATATTTATGAAGATGTTCAGAGTTGGATAGATAATGGCAATAAGGGATTAATTTTAGAACATGATGGGACACAAAGAACAGTTGATGTAGCAATCAATGTCTTAAAGATAATTGGTAATGATCAATTGTCAGTGGCTGAGTGTGCAGGTGGGATAGATTATATAAAGTCTTTTGATATGCATAATTAAACAAAATAAAAATTATATAGATACATAACTTCTACAAATTCATCCTTTTCTATAAACTAAAGAGACAAGTGAGTTAGCTTTTAAAAAATATTTCACACCTATTGCAATGCTGTGAGAAATCTATTTTCATCTTTACTATCGAGTTGCAATAATGTCGATACAACTGGAAGTAGTTGGTTTCTTTGTTCTTTATGTTCGAGGAAACCTAATAGCACGTTCCTGATATACGCAATTTTTTCATTATTCTCTAAATGTGTATCAACTGGATTTGAGTTATTTTCAACAATAATGGACTTTTCTTTAAACGAAGAAGAACGGCGTCTTGTATCATATGTTGGTACAGTTAAATTATTATTAGTCTGCACAGTCTGGCTACTGGCACTACTAGAAAGTTGAGATGTTATAGAGCTTGACCTACTAGATCTTCCAGATATCTCTCCTCTATTACTATCCTTTAGAGCACTTAATTGATTAGATAATACTTTATAGTTTCTAGTCATACGATCCAATTTCCTGTTTATATCACTATTAAGTTTTAATAATTCATTATTATTTTCTTGCAATTCATGTGCTTTTTTATCTGACATGGATAATGCTTCTTTGAGGTTAGAAGTAGTTCTTTGTAATTCTGACGTATCAATAGTTTCTACATCTTGTTTATGTTTTAACGTTTCGTTTAAAGTCTTTAGACTCTCAATCTGTGACAATAATTGAGTTTCTTTTGTTTTGAAAGTCGAAATTTCATTTTTCAATTGATTAGATAAATGCTTCCATTCTTGGGATTCTCTATTTAATTTTGTTTCTTGTAACACTACTTCAGATTCTAGTTTACTTTTTTCCTCATTTAATATAGATATTTTAGTTTCTAAAGTTTTCTCCCTTGCTTTGCTGTCATTTTGAAGTTCTGTTAGTAGTCTCCTTATGGTACTTGATTCATTTGTCTTATCTTGTATAATGTTGGAATATTCAGTCAATTCATCTTCTAGGGATAGAATTTTTTTATTTGATTCTCTCAATTTGATATTTAATTCTTCACATTGTCTCTTAATCGTATCAGTTTGATCATTTGAGTTCAATTTTAAATTTTCTAAAGTATCATATTTTTCTTGAAGAATCGCCAATCTTTCAGATAATTTACCATTTTCTTTAATATAATTTTCATAAGTATTATTATTTGTTTTGATACTATTATTCAATGAAATATTATCCTTCTTGAGTAATTCGATTCTATTTGAAAGTTGTGTATTTTCTTGTTTTAATTGTGATAATGATCTTGCTGTTGATTCTTGCTTTTGATTGTATTCTTTAATTTGATTTTCTAAATATCCTATTGTCTTTTCCTTTTGAGTTAAGGAGTTCTTTACATTAATGATTTCATTGACTTGAATCTTCAGTTTTGAATTTTCATTTTTTAAAGTTGAAATATGATTGTCCAAATCTTTCTTTTGAGTTTCTAATAATTTTTTATTTGCTTCTAAATCATTTTGTAAATTTGTTATGGTTGAGTTTAAATTTGTAATTTTAGTTTCATATTCTTTAATTATCTTAGCATTTTCATCTTGTAAAGTATTAATTTTTTCATTCAATTGTGTCATTTGAGTAGAGTCATTATTCAATTGTTTTAATTGATCTTTAGCATCAACTAAAT
This sequence comes from Kazachstania viticola, assembly GCA_030571575.1. Taxonomy (NCBI): domain Eukaryota; kingdom Fungi; phylum Ascomycota; class Saccharomycetes; order Saccharomycetales; family Saccharomycetaceae; genus Kazachstania; species Kazachstania viticola. The sequence continues at coordinate 97,142 of JAJLXZ010000017.1, forward strand.
CATTTCCAACTTCTCTCAACATTTCTCTTACTTCTTCAATTTCAATTTTTTTGGATTCTAATTCTTTCTTTGAATTTGATAATTCAGTTTTCAAAGTCTCATCATTTTCTTTACAAAGTTTATGTTCATTATTTATCGAATCAAATTTGCATAATAGTTCCTCATATTTTTGGGTAAGCTCATTATTATCTCCTTGTGGAGGAGACGTTGAGATTTGTTGTTTCTTATTTTTTTTCTTGTTTTTCTTCTTTGAATTTGGTTTGTCATTAGAATTTGCCACTAAATCAGGTTGAACAGTTTGCTTATCATTTTCATTCAATTGAAGAGATAATTCTTCTATTTTTGTCACTTTTTCATTCAATTGAGTTTCTAAATCTGAATTCTTTGATCTTTCATCATTTAGAAGCTTATCAGAATCAGAGATCTTTTCTTGTAATTGTTTCTTTTCATTTTCATATTCAGTTGAATTATTTGATAATTGTTCTCTTAAAGTACTAATTTCATTATTTAAAGTATTTAATTTTTCATTTTGTTCAATACTATCTTTTTCAAATTTTGTCAATCTCTTTATCTCATCATTGAGAAGAGCTGATTTATTATTCAGATCCTTAAAGAAATTAGGTAAAGTTATTTCAATATCATTTATATCAGAAACGGGACTATTTTCAGTAATAATTTTCACTAAAGTATCAAATTTTTCATTTCTTATCTTTTCATTCTTGTAAGCATTCAATAATAAAGGGTATTTAGATTCATATTTTTCAAATTTCTTCAATTTAGTTTGAATATCCTTTGGTAAATCATTATATTCATTGTTACTGGTGGTAGTATCATCAGCAACAGTATTGCTATTCTGCGTATCATTTGTGGATAAATTCGCTAGATTTTCATCAGATAAGCCTTTCTGTAACTCATCAGTCAAATTCTTGCCAATCTGAGACAACTGTTTAAACATTTCCAGTTAAGCTTCCCCACTACCCTTGACAAATTCAACTGTTCAATAGGGAGAATACTCACTATTTATTCAATTTTGATCTCTAAATTTTTCAAAAAAATGCCAAAAATCATAAAATACGAAAGTGTCAGACACATCAAATTACCGAATCGGGAAATACATGTGCCAGTAATACATTACACTGTAGAATTGTACCCAACTATTGCATAACCTGTCTGGGAAAATAGTAAAGTACATTACAGAATTTCCATAGGTGATATTCATGAATTACAAAATACTTTAGCAGTTCAGAGTACAAAATGCGTAAATCCGTTTGTAGTGACGTAAAATTTTTTCTTTTGTTCACAACGTCAAAATTATTATGTAAAAGATGATGAATATGATGGAAAAGTATTGAAAGGATTGAAATGGAGAAGAGAGAGGTATTCTCGAGGTATTTTATTGTCTTTACGAATCAATTGAACGCAAACAATCATGTCTGAAAAACAGTCTAAACAATCAGCTCCAGATGCTGGTTCCCCTGCTCCTGCTGCTGCTCCTGCTGCTGAACAACCAGTCATTCTTGGTGAAGATGGTCAACCATTATCAAAGAAGGCCATGAAGAAGTATTTGAAAGAACAAGAGAAATTGAAGAAGAAACAAGAACGTGCTCAACAATTGCAAGAGGAGAAAGAACAACGTGAACGTGAAGCTAAATTGAATGATACAGCTTCTGATAACTATGGTAAACATCCATTGATTCAATCTACAGAACGTACTGGTGAGAAGAGAATTAAATTTACTGATATTGTTGAATCTGAAATTACTGCTGAAGGTACCGATGTTTGTTTCAGGGCTAGAATTCATAACAAGAGACAACAAGGTGCTACTTTAACTTTCTTGACTTTAAGACAACAAGACGAATTAATTCAAGGTTTAGTTAAAATCAATAAAGGTGATGACAGTATCTCCAAACAAATGATCAAATGGTGTGCCAATTTGAATTTGGAGAGCATTGTTCTTGTCAGAGGTAAATTAGTGAAAGTTGATGAACCAATTAAGAGTGCATCAAAACAATTTGTTGAAGTTCATATTAAACAAATTTTTACAATAAGTGAAACTCCTGAAAGTTTACCAATCTTATTAGAAGATGCTTCTCGTTCTGAAAAGGAAGCTGAAGAAGCTGGTTTACCAGTAGTAAATTTGGATACTAGATTAGACGCTAGAGTTATTGATTTAAGAACAGTTACTAATCAAGCAATCTTTAAGATCTCTGCAGGTGTTTGTTCATTATTTAGAGAATTTTTAAACAAGAGAAAATTCACTGAAATTCATACACCAAAATTATTAGGTGCACCAAGTGAAGGTGGTGCCAACGTCTTTGAAGTTAGTTATTTCAAGAATAAGGCTTATTTAGCACAATCTCCACAATTTTATAAGCAAGCTTTAATGGTTGCTGATTTTGAAAGAGTGTATGAAATTGGACCTGTATTCAGAGCTGAGAATTCCAATACACATCGTCATATGACTGAATTCACAGGTGTTGATATGGAAATGACATTTGAAGAACATTATCATGAAGTATTAGATACTTTAAGTGAATTATTTGTATTTATTTTCACTGAAATTCCAATTAGATATAAGAAAGAATTAGAAATAATCAGAAGACAATATCCAGTTGAAGAATTCAAATTACCAAAAGATGGTAAGATGGTCAAATTAAATTATAAAGAAGGTATTGAATTATTAAGAACTGTTGGTGGTAAGACCGAATTAGGAGATTTTGATGATTTAAGTACTGAAAATGAAAAATTATTAGGTAAGATTGTCAGAGAGAAATATGATACCGACTTTTATATCTTGGATAAATTCCCATTAGAATTAAGACCATTCTACACTATGCCAGATGCTCAAGATCCTAAATATTCCAATTCGTATGATTTCTTCATGAGAGGTGAAGAAATCATGTCTGGTGCTCAACGTATCCATGACCATGAATTATTAGTCGAAAGAATGAAAGCACATGAATTATCAATTGAAGATCCAGGTTTAGTTGATTACATTGAACAATTTACTTATGGATGTGCACCACATGCTGGTGGTGGTATTGGTTTAGAGAGAGTCGTGATGTTTTACTTAGATCTGAAGAACATCAGAAGAGCTTCGTTGTTCCCAAGAGATCCAAAGAGATTAAGACCATAGTCTTCTATAAATAAATGTTTATTTATTATACTAATTAGTTATTTGTTGTAATGAAATATATCTGCGGGTAACAAATTTTTGTGCTTTTTTTCACATAGAAAATTTTATCTTTTTTTCTCTTAATTTTTTTCGCGGTTATAAAAGAAGAGAAGAAGAAGAATTGAAACACTTTGAAGACCAGTTCAGACATAAGTGAAAGAAAGACTAAAGAGACAATTGAATCGATATGTCGGGCAATCCAGGTAATTCACTTAGAGCATTTTCACCTACCCCACCAGAGAGGGGATCGTTCCCATTGGATCACGATAACGAATGTATCAAACAGATGCAAGCTTATTTAAATTGTATGAAATTGGTAAAAGGTGAAAATGCCCCTAATTGCAGATTGTTGGCTAAAGAGTATCTGAGATGCCGTATGGACCACCAACTAATGGACAGGGATGAGTGGGAGAACTTGGGGCTCCCCAGAGACAGCAGTAGGAAATAGGGTTTTACTGTCTCTGCTATTTCAGTCGACCAATGAAACTGGCGGAAATTCTGGTTTTCATTTCAGCGGTTAAATTTAGGGTTGCAACTAGGGCTAGGGCTAGGGCTAGCGTACCCTAGGGCTGTGACCATTAACCCTAGGGCTGATCTTCCAGCCCTAACTTTCCGTTTTGGGTAACGATTAGGGGTTGACTGCGGTGTCTGGATGAAAATCTCTGCTAATTTTAACTCTCCACTTAAACTTTGTGGTTTGGTTTTACTACCAGCCACAACCAACACAAAGAGAGAAACCACGGACTTGCTGCTGCAAACTGATACTAACTGTTAATTGGTATTTGCTGTATTGCTTATTGTCATTCACATTTTTCCCTGGGTCTGGCCGAGGTTTCTCTCTTTATTTTGCGAAGACAAATAATGCATGCTTGTGGGGACAAGAATTTACTGATTGGCTGCATTTTTTATTTTATGGAAGTTCACCCGAGTATCCCATTTCCCATTTCTCATTTCTCATTTCCCATCCCTTTCACAAAGGGAAATTCTCTTTTTACAGTAAATTAATTGGTTCTTCCCCCCTCTTCTTTCACCACGTTTTTTTTTCTTTATTTCTTTACTTATAAGGATTTATTTTAATTAACGAGATTTCTTATCTTCTCAAATGTTAGCCGTGGGAACTTACTTATAATACATCTTTTATTTGCTTTTTTTTTTAACCGGTATTTTCTCTTTTTAGAGTTGGATTCTTTTATTCTTACTTTTCCCCATCTATGGTCTGATAACAACAAATCTTTAATACAAAAGATTATAACATACAGTTGTAATAGGATTCAATTTTACTTCCCCATTTGAAAGATTTTCTTTCAAACAAAAGGGTAATAATATTATTTTTATTCTTTGATTATATTCTTTTTTTTAACAAAAAATTACTATGGATAATTCAACACAAATTTTAAATTCAAATAATAATAATACAAGAAAACGTACAAGAACCAATAATAGCAATTTCTTACAAGGTCTAAATTTCGATATCAATATGGATACAGAAACTACAAATAATAGTAACAACAACAACAACAACAACAACAACTTAGATCCCTTTTATCAATCAAATGATGGGAAAAATATAAATATGGATATTGATATTAACTCAAATCCAAATTCTATCTTAGATGATATGCTGGCGAGACAAACTTCGTACCTTCAAAATAATTTAAGAGATGGTTTAAATATTAAAGACCCAACTTTCCAAAATTTTCAACTACTACAAAATAATAATAATAATATTCAAAGTGATAACGATCAATTTTTCGATGTTGAACAAACAAGATCAGATATTCAAAATAATTTCAATCAAAATGAAGATGAAGATGAAGATGAAGATGATGTCATCTTTATAAAAGAACAACCAGTTCAAGTCTCTTCACCTTTCTTCTCAGATGAATTCTCTCCTTCAAATTATGAACTTTCATCTCAGAAAAAATATAAAAAACAAAGAACTATCTCTATACCACAATTACCTTATTCAAAATTAATGTATCGTTCTTTCCATAATCAACCAAGAATCCAAAATGATGATGAATTATTACATTTAACAGGTTCCTCTACGAAAACTTTAGATGGTAACAAAACGGTTCATTTGAATATTATTCAACCTTTACCTCCCCCATCTGAATTAAATAAATTTAATCATATTCAAAATACTTTTAATTCACAAGATTATGACTCTGCATTAATTAAAAATTTCTTTAAAACCGAAAATGATGGTCATTACATTTATCAAAAAGGTGATATTTTCGGTTATAATAATAAATATATCGCAAAAGAACTACTAGGTCAAGGCACATTTGGTAAAGTTATAAAATGTTTTGATAAAGAAAATAATATTTTCGTCGCAATCAAAATTATTAGAGCAGTAGATAGATATAGAGAAGCTGCAAAGACAGAATTAAGAATATTAAATAAAATTCATGAAAATGATCCAAATGGTCAATTTCAATGTCTTTTATTATTAGACTATTTCGATTTTAAAGATCATATCTGTCTAGTTTCAAATTTATATGGCAGGTCCATATACGATTTCATGTGTTCAAATGCTATTGCAAGGTTCCCAGGTTCTCATATTCAAGCTATTGCAAGACAATTAATTAGAGCTGTTTGTTTCTTACATGATCTGGATATTATTCATACAGATTTAAAACCTGAAAATATTTTGATTTGTAATGAATCTTTCACAGAATATCAACTACCTGATAATTTAGTCGCAAATCTATCTGAAAGAAGGAAAAAAGCAAGTAATGGTGGTAAACGTAAAATTTTACATAATCCAGAAATTAAAATTATCGATTTTGGTAGCGCTATTTTCCGCTCTGAATATCATCCTCCCGTTATTTCAACTCGTCATTATAGAGCTCCTGAAATTGTATTAGGTTTAGGTTGGTCTTTCCCTTGTGATATTTGGTCAATTGCATGTGTCTTAATTGAATTAACAACTGGTGACTCTCTATATCCAATTCATGAAAATTTAGAACATATGGCAATGATGCAAAGAATTAATGGTACTAATTTTCCTCCTAAAATAATAGAAAAAATGTTATATAAAGTTAAAAATCATTTAGGTAATATTCCAAGTGATTTAAATACAAGTGTCGTTAAACATTTCGATAAAAAGACGTTAGAATTAAAATGGCCCGAAAAAAATAGAAGAGGTGAAACGATTAGTACTATGAAATCAATCAAAAGAGTACTCGATTCTTCTGATAGATTAGATATAATGGTCTCCAAAAAATTAAAACAAGCATATGATTGTAATGGATTCTCCATAAATTGGAATCTATCTGCTGATAAAAACTGGCAATTAATCAAAGCAGCAGTAAGAAATTCAAGTGTAGATAAAGATATCTTTTTATTTTGGTATCAATTCCTAGATTTAATGAAGAAAATGTTCGAATTCGATCCAACTAAAAGAATTACCGCTAGAGATGCTCTTGATCATGAATGGTTTAATTCTGGTATATTGGACGAAGGTATTGCCAATTTTGTTGATAATCTAAATTATTATTAATTTATTTTTCCCCTACCTTTTTTTCATTTTTGCATATATTCAAATACTCCCTAATGAACGTTGAAATCTTTTCTTAATTTTTTATGTTTGTATATATATAATATTCTTATACTTTACAATATTTCTTTATTTCTTTCATTTTAATAATATTATATCAAAGATTTTGGTATATACAATATTTTGTTTTCTTTTATAAAAATGTCTATACTACATATTTTATCTTAGAATAAATCTAAACTATATGGTATCCTATATTATCTTTTTTTATTACTATGAGTATTGTTACAACTTCAATAGAATTTTATCTATTTACTTTTTTCTTTCCGTTAAAATGAATCTATTGACTTAATCTTGAGTTTAAGAAATCAATCTCTTCTTTTAAACTAGCTTCTTCAACAGTCTTTACTAGTTCTTTGGTACATTTAGCAACATCAAATGCAATACCTGCTAATCTTTGTTTGAAATTTTTATCAGCATATTCACTATCGTTTGACTCCTCCTTTAGTACACCATCTTTAGTCAACTGACATAAAATGGTCATTCTTCTCTCACAATCTTCTAAACTTTGAACAACCCAAATACCATGTTTCTTTAAATTTGCGTTACGACTTTGATTCATCGATATACTTGTAGCCCCAGCCATTTGTGATATGACTTGGTTGATAGCATTAGCCTCCTTCCTTAGATTACCCTTTGTGGACTGAGGTTCTTTGATTGAGCTTAATAACGATTGAATGGTAGAAATAACTTGAACAGTTTGATGTTCGAGATATAACAATAATTCAGATAATGTATTGTCAGGATTTTCAATATCAAACGCATCAACATCGAAATCTTCTTCTTCTTCGTCATCTTCTTCATCATCGTCCTCATCATCTCCTTCTTCTTGCTTGATATTAAAAGAGTCTTGGGTTCCATTATGAACAGATCCATTATCATGTAAAGGTAAAAATTGGTAGCTATCATCATCTTCTTCTTGTTTAATATGTGGTACATCTCGAGAAAGCTCATTATACATGAGGACAGGTTTTGATTGGTTTTCTTCTTTTACTGCTAAGGTCGGTATTTTAGATGTATGGTCTTCCTCGTGCTTTATAAAGACATTCTTGTTTTCTAAGGCATCATTAATATTTTCCAGTGGGGCTGTTGAGTTATCATTGTTAACTTTATTATCCTGACTGATACTATCCATACCTGATATTTCAGCAGGAACATTTGAACTTTTCTTAATACTTAAGTTTTTACTATCATCTTTCTTCGGTATATCATCTGAAATGTTAATTGGGTGTGAAATATTGTTTACTGCATCATTCATGTTTTCCTTCCCATTCTTCTCGTTTTCTAAAATCAAAGAATCAATTTCTCCATTAGTAACTATGCTGGCTTTCTCATGTTTGGTATTTCCTCTTTCTGATTCTTCCGAAGGAGAGTCAACGCTTCGTTGTTTACTTATTGACGCAAATAAAGCATTTTGGATCCCTGAGGATACTTTGCCTTCTTTTGCGGTCTCAGGTAAAGTAGAACCAGGGATGTTAATTTTAGCAACCGATCTCTTTTCAATTTTATTGATTGGGAAAATATTTTTCTTAGTATCGATTGGTTCTGAATCCTCAGGTACATTTTCTTTGTCATTCAAGCTTTCGACTGTTCTTGGTATTTCAATTTTACTCTCAGAAAGACTAAAAAGATCATCTCTTTCACTGTCTTTAACAAATTCTTCTTGCAAATCATTCAGCTTTGATTCTTCTGTATTAGGTTCAATTACTGACTTTTCATGTTTCTGTGTTAGGTTTCTCTTCAAAGCAAGGTAAGCTTCTTGTTCTTCGTCTAAACTATCGTCATTGACTGAATTATTTAAATTAAATTCTTCATCATCTGAGCTGCTGTCTAATGCGTTCAATAATCGTTGTTCGTTGACAGATTTTACTGGGGTCTGGTAATTACTCTTTTCATTGTTATTGCTTTTTTCCAAAGTATTTATTGTAGATTTATTCATAGTATCAGCTTTGAGTGTATGGTCTTCAAATGTTGAAAGTGATGAAGATACATTGTTGACAATTGAATTATTGGAGAAAATAATATCGTTATCGGAATTCTTATTAAGTTGATGATCAATATTTTCATTCAATTTTCTACTACTAGACGATAATCTATCCTCTATGTGGTCTTTTACATCCTCTGATTCATTCTCATTCACATTTTTTGTATCAGCTTCTTCCCCAACTGATTTCACAGTAGTATCATTTATTTGATTTGCTTGTTCATTTAATGATAATGCAGATTGAAAAACGTCACTATCAGCATCTTCCTTTATTGGAAGTATTGCTTTATTTCCATTATTTGAATTTTTATCCTCAACGTTTTCATCATATTTCTCTAATGATATTGGAGATGGAGAAGTTACTTCAGGTGAAAATGGCAATTTAGAACTCTTGTTCGTACTACTTAAATTTATGTTTGAGCCAGAACCAATTAGAGAGAATAATCCACTTCCTGAAGGATTTCTCTTTTCAGATCTTGGTGTCAATTTTAGGATAGGACTATTAGCCACTTTTTGAGTAATCTTTAATGGTTTCACGGGCGATTCTTCTAATGGGTTATCAATAAAAGTGGATATATTATTTGGATCTTCAAAATAAGACAGGTCATGCTGTATGGTATTATTTGGATTTTTATCATTCAGTGAATGCTTTAAATTAGGAGTCAAAGGAGTTAATGGATCAGTTAGAGTCTTTGAATTATTATTTATAATGACAGAATTAGTCTTGTTATGTTCAACAGTATTCGAGTCTTTTAACTTAGTTAATTTGATTAGATTGCAAATAGAGAAAACAATATCAGAAATAGCAGAATGAACAACTATTTTTGGTAGAAGATCATGGAAGATGGAATAATATCTTATGGAGGTAATGAGATGAGATAATGAAGATCTTATTAATAAAATTTCATCTTTAAATTTGTTTGAATTTATTGAGTTTAAAATCTGGTTGATATTTTCAGATAATTTTTGAATTAATTTGAATAATGAATCATTGATATTATAATTATTTTTATTAACTATGTCAAAGAGGTTTACAATGATATTATGCTGATTATTAATTAATTGAATCGGTATTAACCCATTTTCATTGTCTATGAATTTTGCAATAGCAGAAGAATGAATAGGATCTATAATATCATCATTTTCATTTATTTTTGATTTCGATTTTAATTCTAATTCTGATATTTGTTGTTTTAGATTTTCATTCTCTATGGAGAGATCATTAATTTGTGAATTAAGCGTTAATAATTCATTTTGTAAATGACTACTAGCTTTATTATTAGTTATTGGTGATATGATCTCATTTTGTTCTTTAACATTTTCAATCGATTCAATAGAATCTTTTTTCGTTATGTTATCATGATGTCTTTCAAGTATCTCATTGTTCTTCTCATCTTCAATATCCAGGGTAGGTGAAGGTGATATATGTTGATCCTTCGTAGATTCATTCAAATCCACATCTTTTGCAAGTTCTTCTGGATGAGATTGTAATATAACAGGAGTTATGGAATTACTCATATCAGAAGTATCCAGATGAAGAACTGGTTTATTAGTAATATCTTTATCTGATGGTGATTCTGTTGCTTCAATTATGTGATCTTTTTCATTACCTTTTTCGATTGTTAATGTATCATTTAAAAATTGTGGTATTATTTCTTGCTTCTCTTGAACTTCATTCAATGATTCATTTACTTTTTTCTCTTCTTCTTCTTCTTCTTTTTCTTCTGCTTCATCTTCTGAAGAAGACCAATCAATTGATGCCTTCTTTGGAATTATCACGGTAGATTGAACACCAGAAGTTGTACTTGGCGTTTGACTTATAGCAGAATCCATTGATGTAAGTGTTGATTGTGCCACTGATGGTTCAGGTATATCAGTAATATTAATCTTTGGGAGTTGATTAAATTCATTCGAATCTTTATTATTCTCCGATAACTTATCAAAGCCTCTTCTTTTAATTTCGAAAAGAATATCATCTACTAAATCATTAAATCTAATTTGAGATAAATTAGCTAATTTTTGTCTTGCCTGATTTCTCTTTATGTGGAAATTAGCCTTTGGAAGAAGATATTCAGGTTGATTAGAATCCTCATTCATTCTCCTTTTCAATTCATCAGATACATCAGTACTTAATTCATAGAATTGAGAAGATGATAATTTTAATAATTTTGCTCTTGCCTTTTGAGCTCTAGAAGAAGAAGATCTATCAGATTTATTTGAGCCAGTAATACTGAAAAAAGTTTTCAAAGTATTATAATATTCATAGATATCTTTTTCATGATTTTTATTAAAATCAAAAGACATTTTTTATAATATTATTAGATTGTTTTTATCAGAGAGTACACTCAAACTTCTGATCAATTGCCTGTATATTTACAGCAAAGATCTTTGATATTGATTAGAAGAACTGAAATAAATTTACAAAAATACGAAAGAAAGAAAAAAAAAATGGCTATAGAGAGCACAAAAAATCCTAATTTTTTTCTAGGTGTATCGCCCATCACATTCATAATCAATATATTTTGTTTATCAAATAAACGAAAATATTATTCACTCTTCGCCTCTTACTTCCAGACAAACCAAAAAAAGAAAAATTTTTCGCGACTTAAAAATCACATGACCAAAAATGAAAAAAACGTATATCATTTCTAACGGAAGACTTCGGCGGCTAAAATATTTTCTGTTTTGGCCAGTAGATATAGAGATAGAAGCAGGATATCGTGAATTGAGGTGGTAGTGTATGTGCAGAGTTTATGGTTAGAAGGCTGGGGGCTTCTTCAATTTTATCTGATTTTCTGTAATCTGTCTGTGGGTAAGACTTCTATTTTTTGCTTATGACTGAAACGATACTATCACTGGTGAATTAGTCTCATTATTCTAAAACTGCGCCCACAAATGAAGAATAAAAAATACATAGTAAACTACATTACCATGCCTAAACACGCTTCTCTATTATTCAATGTTCTTGCACTATTGCATTCTTGAACTTAAAATAAAAAGTGAACAGTATTTTTCTGTTTTCTTCTTGCCACAAAGAAAAAAAGAATAATAAAATGGCAGAAATAGATTACCCTCTGACTTGTTTATTATGGGGCAGCCAATAATATTCAAGATTTCTTAAGGGTTCGAGAAAAAAACAGAAAATTGTATCCCTTTTTTCCTTTTTCGTTTTTGTGGCAGAAGATAAATATTTTTTTGTCTTTTAGATATAAAGGAGTTTGAGAAATTAATTTATTTTCTTCCCAAATTATTTACCACTATTTAGTAACTTTTATGTAGTCTTTTTTCTGATTCATGGAAGTTTTGAATATTTTAATTTAGTATGGTTTTAATTTTTTATTACTGCATTGAATTTTAAACGCGAGATTAAGATGAATTGAAAAATAGTCTCTTTTTTACGTGAATTTATTTATATTTTATATATTACACATATATGCATTTTATACATAGGTATATAGATAAACAGCCAAGAGGGATGAGTTCATTTGAGCAAGCGGTTAAATTATTTGAAGAATCAAAATTTGAAGAGTGTTCTAGTTGTTTAATCGATTTATTAAATAATGAAAATAATGAAAATTCTTCACTTTTGAATACTGATCATCTTTTCCTGTTTGCTAAATGTCTATATAAAATTGGAATCTCTCAAAATAATATCATACCTAGTGATAACGAGGAGGATGACAGTGATGAAGAAGAAAGTGAGGTAGAACAAGAAATTGAAGAAACTAATGGAGCTAACAAGAAATTTTATCAATTCGATCTTGAAGAAGAAGATTTAGATGAGGATGAAGATGAACAAGAAGATCAGGCTATAAGTGATTTTAATCAATTTCTAAATGAAGATTTATTTAATAGTACTATTCAATTACTTAATCTCACTAAGGATAATTTGATTTTTCAAAATAAAGATACTTTTATGTCAAGTGAAAGTAAATCAAAATTATCTGAAATTTTAACTTTGCTAGGTGATACTTATTTAGAGATAGAAGACTTCTCACTTGCAATCTTAAATTTGAATGAATCAATTAACATTCTTTCTCAATTATATGAAGAAAATGGAAATACATATATTAATCCTCTTATAAATACAAGAATGAAATTAATTGATTCTTTTAATTGGGATAGCTCAATCAATAAGGATGAAAAGATTAATCATATTGACATGACAATTCAATTGTTAAGATCAAAAATTGATAAAAGATTATCAAAAGATATCGATTCTGATAAATCTTTAATCTTACAACTACAAGATGAAAAAGATTTATTAAAAAATTTAAATAATTCAAAAAAAAATAATCAAAATATAAGAGAATTGGTACCTAATTTTGATTTAATCGTTAAACGTGCATTTGGTCAACTAATTGATACTGATCAATTAGATGAAGAATCAAAAAATAAAATAAATGATCTATCCTCAATGGTTATAAAGAAGAAACAAAAAAAATAGTTATCATTTGACTGAATCGCTTTTTTTTTACCGTACCACCACCATTTTTCATTTTTTCCTCAATATTATATATAAGAAGGACAGCAAACATTTTATGAAAAAAAAAAAATTTAAAATTTAAGGAACACAAATCTTTTTTAATTTCCTTGTTTTTTTATTGACTTTGACAAACAGAAAGATATCAAAAAAACATTAACGATGTCAACTGCTAATCCTACTAACAATTCAAAAAATGCAAATGTTAAGGCTAATGCTGGTAAACCTTTAGATAATTTTATCAATTACGCTAAACAACATCATAAACAATTGGCTTGGTTTATGGGACATTCTTTGGTCTTAATTTTATCAACACTTTATCTATTCACTTTTAATAGAATTATTTATCGTTTCATTTATTTATTTGTTCTTCATTCTTTTAGTGTTAATGCCACTCAACAATATTTAAGATCAAAATCTCCAATTAAATTACTTCACGATGAAAATATTTTTTATTTAATTATGGCTTTCATTTGGTTACTTACTCCAAGATTTTCCTTATCTTTAATTCCATACATCTTATTTTCAGTTTTCCACGTATTGAGATTCTTACAAAATACTTTATTACCAACTGTCTTTAATTTAACAAAAGAAAATTCTTCAATTATTTCAAAAATTGAAAATTTTACACTTAATTATAATGACAAATGTATGAATTGGGTTGCTTCAATCGAATTAGGTACTTTGATCTTATTATTTTTAAGAGCTATCTTCTGGTATAAGAGATCATGGATCTTATTCATTTTTTACTCTCTTTTCGTTAAAGTTAGATACGAAAATTCAAAATTCGTTAAGACTGCTTTCGCTCAATGGAGAGTTAGATGTGATGGTATTATTAGTCATCCATCAATTCCTCCTTCTGTTAAGAATGCTTACAATATTATGAAGACTCAATTAGTTAAATTAGGTAGATTCGAATTAACTAATCCACAATCAGCTGCCCAAACTACTGAATCAACTGATGCTAAGAAAATGTAAGTATATTGACGTCCTTTATATCTTAGAACATATACATAGATATTTTTTGTCAATTTTAATAACATAAATTAGTTAGGATTAGAAAATAAACTTCAATTGTCTCTGATTGAAATCCCATTCATACATAGATAAAAATAACACAGTTACAAAAATATTGCCATCTCCTAGAATCGAACCAGGGTTTCATCGGCCACAACGATGTGTACTAACCACTATACTAAGATGGCCTATAATTTTTAGGTTTGTAATAAGATGCCCCGGCTACGAAGAACTGATTTTGACTAAGAAATTAATAATACAACCAAGCCCCTTGCTGACAAATATCTACAAGGATTCTAGAACAAATTCCAATATTAAAAAGATATAAAAACCCACCAGATTCCAAGATTATTTTATATCTTTCTCTTCTCGATATTCATATTTATATTTAGTTATATATATAGAACAAGTAACCTACGTATCACGAGTAATCTAAGTTATCTTCTAGTTTCCTATATTAGTTGTTCAAGTACTAATACATCAGAACTAGATCTACACCCACGTCAATCATTGCATCCGTTACCCATAGTTACCTACTACAGTTTTTGTTAAGACATGATACAGTTACAAAGAATAATGTTTAGCCTATAAATTAGTAATCAGTAAAGCCCCTTAATGACAAATAACTGTAGAATATTTTAGAACCAATCTCAGTATTAAAAAAATATAAAAATTTACCAGATTCTAGGATTATTTTACATCTTTCTCTTCTCGATATTTATATTTAGTTATTCATTATTCACATACAGCAACAACTAACCTACCTTACACAAGTAAACCGAGTTATCACTAGTCATCCTATATGAGTGGTTTAAGTACTAATATCTCCGGCCTAGATTTACACCTACTTTAATCATTTCATCTGTTATCCATAGAACCCTATTACCAATGTTTTGTAATAGAATAACCCTCTTATGGTAATATAATTTTAAATGAAACTTAATGATTGATTTTATTCGAGTGAACGAATATTTTATCGAGACTCGATGATCCGCTTCTATCTAAAATTTATAATTATCAGAGAGTTATTTAAAATATAATTTTGGCAAGTGGAAACTACTTGCCTTTTTTATATCTTACGGAGGTTATAGTCATTGGTGGTTCCTTTAGTATCATGCATTATCTTGAGCTTATAAGAGTAAAGAGATTACTATAGTATATTAAATACTGGCACACAAAACTAGGTGTCTCTGAGTGGCAACAGAACTCCTCCCTCTCTTTAGAAGAGAGAGAGCTGTAATTATAAAGATATAGAAAAGTATTTAAGTTAGGCAAAAGTTCATCTTATATATAAATTGTTCACAGCAACATTGCATTGTACGATACTACTATAATCTGAAACATACTATAGTTTCAACACATTATTATTAAAATATTACTTAAGTTGTGAAGAAATCAATTGATAATATACTCTTTTGAACGTGAAAAAGTTCTCGCTGTTCCTAACATAAAATACAAAGTATAAATAATATATATATATATATATATAAAATAATTGTAAAAGTACTTGATCATATAAAATCTATTTTCTAATTCAGTTTTTATACGTTTGGAAATAGACGAAATATCTTTCGTGTCGTGTTGTTGATGTGGATCTTTCTTAGATTGAAGAACGTAAGTATTTGCACTTTGCTTCGTTTGTTACTGACGAATCTAGTAATATTTATAATTTTTTGTGTTTGGCGTTTGATAACCATGTTCAAGTTTTTCAATCTCATATGTTTTCCTAAATTTGTATAATACTTTCGGTTATATTCATTAAGTTTTTGTTTGTCATAAATCATGTTTGTCAAACTAAAGAATATTATCTAAACATAAATAATAAACTGTTATGTTTGTAGCATTTTATTCTTTATGACATTGAAATAAATTATCTTTTAATTAAATTATATATCCAACAGTGTCAGACACAAATATAAGCTAAATAATTCAATAAATTAAGTAATTTAATAAATTTAATAAAGCCACTACACAAAAAAATGAAGGTTCAATATTTAATTCAAACACTATTTTCCATTTCATTATTATTCCAAGCTGTCAGGGGGGATTGGTTTCAGGACAGATATATTGAAACATCCTCTGAGTTGCTACTGGCAATCCAAAATGTCACAGGCCTTGATTTTGATCAGGGTCTGTATTGGAAGGTGGAGAAGCAACTGGGTGAAGTTCAAAAGTTGTATGAACATGACAAACCAGCCATGTTCATACTAACCAGACTGCTCCAAATGAAAAAGGAGCAAGTCTGGGAAGCTTCATATACAGTGGAGGACGCCATTATTAAGCTGGGTCAAATAGAGGTAGCGCTTGGCCTAGCTTTAGAGAAAACTCCTAAGTCATATTTACGTATGGCACATGAGTTTGCTAAAAAACAGGGGGAGGAAACAATCAAGAAGTTAATTAAAATGGTAACTGGCTGGCAGAATGAAGGAGATTCTGTCACTTTACTACAGGATATAGGTGAGAACAATTTTGAGGTAAGCGATACTGTGGATGACAGAAAGAGGATGACGAAGACTCTTACTAACATCCTAAAACTTGCAGCTCTAATGAAAGGTCTACTTGACTTTTGCTTAGTTATGACTGCAGGCTGGTGCAGCATCCTTTTTATTATTGCATTTTTATGCATATCTCTATGGGCTATTAACCTTTCCAATGCATTATTTGGAATGAAATATCAATACCAATGATATTCTCTCCATTTAATTGACTTTTTTTGAGGGAAGGTTGGTAGTCAAAGGTTCTTGTCTATAGTGTATACTGTTTTTAATTATATAGTACTTTCATAAATTTCATCTTTTCTTCCATTGTACAATCAATATTTTCAATTGATAACACAAATCAATTTATCGTTCAAACTACAATCTGGAAATGAGATGAGAGAGCAATTTAGTTAATATCATTCTTTCTCTTGAAACTCCTTTTAGAAGGAGCTTAAGTTTGGTATTAAGCAATTAGAAAAAGAAGTTAATCCACCCGAATACCTTGTAATGGAAGGAAACTTCTCGTTCCAAAACATCATATAAAAACAATGTTTTTATTAGCAAAATATGATCTAAACGATGAAGTTAGAAGCATTTTAACCGGATCTTAGTAGAATACATACATCAGCTGAAAAAATGAACAAAAACAAAGCTTAGGTAAACAAAGTATTTTTATTTTCTGATGCCTAGGTATAGGTTGATTCTTCTATAGTCACAATTAATAAGAAATTTTGTTGGATTTTGCTTTATCCTACACCTATAATAAACTAGAAAAGCAAACAACTCCCTATAACAATCTACTTATGATAGTTTCTTCTTCTTGAGGGATTTCATGTTCCAACTTCCATCTCTATTCTTTGCGAAGAACACAAATCTGTGATAATGATAGATCTTTCAAGAGACAGGAACAAAATAAAAAGAACTTTCACAATTCCTTCACAAAGATACTAACTAATAAGAAACTCCACAAAATACCTCCTGAATGTGTGAGACCTACAATATAGCAAAACTGAAATCATTAACTATTATTGTGTTCCACCACAAAAATTTAGAAAATTGCCCAAAAGATTTGTCAAAATAAGATTTGCGGGCATCGAGAAAATCTCAAAACTTAAATTTTACTAAATATAACTCCGATCTTAACACTATTAGCAATAAGATTATGCAAGGGACTAAACTGTTTGAACTGATCTATAACATCTACTGGATAATCTTATTGAAACAATCCCCTTAATAAAGTTAGATATGTTTTTACTTTTTGTTTCGAAGTCTTAGTATATAAGGAATGTTCAACTGTGCCTTATAAACTTGTTTTGAGAAATTGATTTCTCGAGGAAGATATTCGGTAAAAGTTTAAACCATTATACATTCCCATCATAATATTAGAATAATCTATTTAAAATGACATTTATTAAGAATTATGACCCAGTTGCTTTGAAGGATACCAAACTTTTTGAACCAATCAAGGTTGGTAATTTGGTATTACCACAGAGGATTGCCATGGCTCCATTAACCAGAATGAGAGCTTTATACCCTGGAAATGTCCCAAATGCTGACATTGCTGCAGAATACTATGACCAACGTTCTAAATACCCGGGTACCTTTATTATCACTGAAGCTAGTATTATTTCAGCTCAAGCAGGTGGGTTTGATCATGCACCAGGTATCTGGTCTGAAGAACAAATTGTTCAATGGAAAAAGATATTTTCAAAGATTCATGCAAATAAATCATATGCTTTTATGCAATTATGGAATTTAGGTAGACTGTCTGAACCGAATAATTTAGCTAGAGATGGTTTACGTTATGATACTCCAAGTGATAAAGTGTGGGCAAATGAAGAAAAGAAAAAACTGGCTGAAGAATCGGGTATCAAACAGCATACAGTAACTAAGGAGGACATTAAACAGTATATTAAAGATTATGTACAAGCTAGTAGAAATGCCATTGCTGCTGGTGCAGACGGTATTGAAATTCATAACGCTAATGGTTACTTCTTAAATACTTTCTTAGATCCATTATCAAATAAGAGAGATGATGAATACGGTGGAACCATTGAAAACAGATCTAGATTTACTTTAGAAGTAATTGATGCATTAATTGAAGATATTGGTGCTGAAAGGGTAGCCGTTAGATTCTCACCATTTAATAATTTTGGTGGTATGGCTGGTGCTGATGATCCAACTCTATTGGCAACTTATGCTTATGTTATTGGCGAACTAGAAAAGAGAGCTCAACAAGGCAAACGTATAGCTTATATTCATTTAATCGAACCTTGGGTGGTGAGAAATACCATAAATGAAAGCTTTGATGCAAGTAAAGGTGTTAATAATGAATTCATTTATTCCATATGGAAGGGACCTATTGTTAGAGCAGGTAATTATGCTTTACATCCCGAAGATGTCAAGAAACTTGTTAACAAAGATGAAAGAACTATTATTGCTCATGGTAGATTCTTCATCTCAAATCCGGATCTAATAGAGCGTATTAAAGATGGTTTACCATTAAATCAATATGATAGATCAACATTCTATACTGCTACTGATGTAGGTCTAAACGATTATCCAACATATGAGGAAGCGGTTGCACTAGGATGGAATAAGGAATGAAAGGGTTATTATGATTATAAATTAATGTTAAGAAAGAAGAGTTGAATATTATTTCATTAAGTTTTATATTCGTATTATGTAAATAATATATATTAACATTTTTAATTTTTAAGAACAAAGGAGGATATATGTGAATTTTTAGGAACACTTCAAAAAATATTATCAACTTCTGTAGAATATAAACATCAGAGTGGATTAATTTTAGGAAAATAATAAAAATGGAAATAAAATAAGTGGAATATTAATAATTTAACTTTTAAAAGCAATAATGAAAAAAAATAACAGGTACCCTATTGATCAGTACCTATAATAATATATAAGCAAATGGAATATTAGTAATCTAGGTGTTCCTTTTCTGGCTTAAATGTGCTCTGTTTAGTGGGATTAAAAATTGGGAACCTATTACCTTGATCATTCATATTTAGATCTCTTGGAACGTTCATTGGCATCATAGGAACATCGCCATGTGGAGGTGGAGGTGGCGGCATGGAGTAAACCATCATATAGGATTGATTACCAATTGAACCTCTTGAAGAATGAGGAGAATATTGAATAGGAGGATAGTAATAAGGATGGAAATAATATGGGTTCATAGGTTCACTATTATAATTAAACTTATCATTATTAAAATTCTTTTTTCTATAATTGATACTACCAGCGGAAGAATTATTATATGTTGTAGTTGAATTAACTACATGACCTGTAGATCCTGAGATTTCTGAAGTAGCATCAGTTACATTATCAGCACCATCAATATTTCCATCATTAATTACTTTATCATTTTTGATGTTTTCATTTAGGTTCTCATCGTTACCGTTTTCATAGTCACTATCATTACATGCGTCACATGTTCCGTCTTCTTGTTCATTTTCTATGATATTATCATCCTTTGAAAAACCAATACTTGGATTCATGCTTCTATTGTCTCTTGAAGGAATCCAATTATCTGGTAAAGAACTTTTCCTATAAGGTGGTATGCCATTCATATAACCAGCAAACAAATGTGGATCAAAATTTGGGAATGTAGTCATTGGTGGTGGTAAATATGGAACTAATGGAACATTATTTTCTTGTGATCTTCTTCTGTACATATTAATTGGTGGTGGAGCTAAATTTAATTGTGGTCCCGTAAATGGATTAATCCGGTTAGTATTACTTGGTCTCCTAGAGTAAATTTTCCTGTTGTGTAACCCACCAATTTCTTTATACTGAACATGAATTGTCTTATTCAAAAATATGGTATGATTTTCTTTCTCCAAAGCAGATGCAGCGGCATGTTCAGTAGAATATTGAATAAATGCAAAGACATTAGTTGGTTTTTGAATCAAATTGATATCAACAATTTCACCATGAACTAAGAAATGATTTTTCAAATTTTCTACATTAGTCTCTTGAGATAATTGGCCAACAAAAATTGATTTCTTATCAATAGTCACTGCAGTTTCATTATCTTCATTATTGTTAGATAAAAATTGATTATTTTTCAATTCCGCTTTATTCTCAATTTTGAAATTTTGAAATTTCTCTGATAATAAAACGTCATCATCATTTGATTCATCTTTATTCTCTTTAGTATCATCAGAAGAAAATTTATTGTTTACCAATAAATTAAATTTCTTTGGGACAGATATGTTTTGTGCCCATTGAACTAGCCAGTTTGAATTTGTCTTTAAATTTGCATATGCTCGAATAGCATCATCTCTAAAGACAAATCTAACAAACCACGACATAGAGTTCGTTACAGGACAATTGTAACGTTGGTTATATTGATTTTTATCTCTACTTGGAACTAATTGTTCCAATTCACCAAAATTAGAACAAAGATTCTGAACATCACGGAATGAAATTGCAATAATGTGAGTAATGAACAAAGTTCTATTGACTCTAGCGTGTTCACAGCGAATAATTCTTCCATCTAAAGTTGAGCCATGAGCTTCATTTAAGGCATTATTGGCATCATCGTCATTTGTATATTGAACAAATGCGTATGGTCGATTCTCTTGATCGCGTAGAACTTTAACGCCACTTAACTTACCGTAATTACGAAATTTCTCAGTAACAGAAAGACACAATTTGTCATCAGACAAAGTGGCAGCTAAACTAGCAACAAATATACAGGAAGAAGGACGTCCTCTTGTTGGAATCCCATCCTTTACAGAATTTGAATCACCTTCTTGTCCCACCTCCTCGTTATTTTGATCAATTTCATTTTCTTGAGATTCTTTGGCACACTTATCATCCAAAAAATTGTCAGATTCACTTCCAGATTCACAATCAGATTCAGATACATCCGAACTTTCACTAGATTCTAAAGAGGAAACTTCACTAGGTAATAATTTATTGAAATCATCATTAGTAATTAAATTTTTATCAATATTTTTAGCTTCATGAATATCTTTAAAAGATTCGTCGCTGGTATCAGAGACATTAGCACCAGTTGAAGCCATAACTATATATTTTTTTCTATTGCTTGATTTTTTAAAATAAATTAAAATTGGAATTTTAGTAGATCTCTATCTGTTGGTTTCTTTTGTTATTATTGTTTGAGCTGCTTGTAACGTATTCAAAATTTCTAGATCTTTTTAAAAAGCTAAAATTTGAAATGAAAACTAAAAATAGTTCTAGATATATAGATATATAATAGAAATTAAAAAACTAGATTAAAAAGTGAAAAGGTGTCTTAGAAAGGCAAAACGAAATGCGCTGTAGTAAATAGAAGCTGGGATATGTATCAGTATTCTTGTAC
The DNA here is from genome assembly GCA_030571575.1 of Kazachstania viticola. Lineage (NCBI taxonomy): Eukaryota > Fungi > Ascomycota > Saccharomycetes > Saccharomycetales > Saccharomycetaceae > Kazachstania > Kazachstania viticola. The sequence continues at coordinate 119,196 of JAJLXZ010000017.1, forward strand.
TAATGAACTGTAAAAATATAAAACAAATATAATCCTTTCTGTAATAAAAGAGAAAAGTGTTAAGAAAGAAATTGATCTATTTTTTAAAATCATTTCCCCTTTATATACCCCAATGACCCTTGGGCGGTTAATTAGAAGCAAAAATTCCGAAATCTCATTTTTGTGACTTTTTACCCTTTCCACAAAAACAAGAAAGAATGTTGAGTCACTCCGAACGTTATGTTACTTTCAATTTGGACCAATCAAATCAATGGGCGGCTACTTCAAATTTATGTGGGAAATTACCGGATCAGGGAATTTTTGGCATTTCGACGAATGAGGTTCGAGGATAGTGCACCCTTTTTGTGATTTGTATTATAATCGTTCATTTGTTTTTAAAAGAGTTCTACTTACAGAAAGTTTAGATATAAAAGAATATGTATATGAATATGTGTATGACTATTTACTTGTGAGACAGTTAGTCAACTGGTTCAGCTGTGATATCTTCGTAATCTCCATCCATTTCATCAACATCCATACTGTCATCGTCGTCATCGTATTCATCATAGTTGATGGCTTCTGAATTTGCAGTAATTGTTGGTTTGTGGTTAGGTAACACTTCAAGATGTTCTTCCTCTTCGCCTGCTTCTTGTTGTTCTTTGGATAATATGATATTAACGGTTTCTTTATCTAAGATTTCTCCTCTTAGAATCCTTATAGCCATTTTGTTTAAAATTTCAGATTCTATTAATCTGTTTAATGGACGGGCACCCATATCCTTAGAGTAACCGAATTTAGCAAGGAAATCTTTTGCCTCTGGTGAAATATTTAATTTATAATGTTTATCATTTGAGACAAATCTTTCTTCAATTTCCTTTATTCTAATATCAACAATTTTATGGATTGCCTTTCTTGACAATTTATTAAAGACTATTATACTTGAAATTCTATTCAAGAATTCTGGTCTAAAATGTGATTTCACAACATTCATAACATTTGTCTTTGTAGAGTCTTTGATCTTAGAACCCTCTTGTACATTGATAAATTCAGCACCTAAATTCGATGTCATGATAATAATACAATTAGAACAATCGATGGTCTTACCTTGACCAGATGTAATTCTACCATCATCTAACATTTGTAACATCACAGTTAGGACATCAGGATGAGCCTTCTCTACTTCATCAAATAATAAGACAGAATATGGTTTATATTGTAATTGGTTAGTTAAATATCCACCTTCATCATAACCAACATAACCAGCAGATGTACCTAATAATTTAGAAACAGAATATTTTTCACTTAATTCTGAACAATCAATTCTAATCATCATATCTTTATCATTAAATAAGAAATCAGCAATCGATTTAGCTAATTCTGTCTTACCACTACCTGATAGACCCAAAAATAAAAATGATGCAGGTTGTCTTGGATTAGATAGTCCAGATCTAGTTAATCTAACAGCATTAGAGACAGCCTTAACGGCTTCACTTTGACCAACAACTTGTGATGATAAATCTTTTTCCATATGAATTAGTTTTTCATTTTCAGATTCAGTTAATTTCTTAACTGGGATACCACTTAATCTAGCGGCAGTTTCAGATATAGTGTCTGAATCGACAACATTTTGAATCATTGAATTTGCACCAGCACGTTTTGCTTCATCAGCAACTTTAGCCTCTAAATTTTGAATTTGTTTTTCAACATCAGGAATAGCAAAATATCTTAAATCAGCTGCTGTAGCGGTATCATATCTACGTTCAGCATCTAAAGCTTTATTTTCCAATTCTTCTAATTTTTTCTTAGCAGCTGTTAATTCTTCATGACCGTGTCTTTCCGAATTATAACGTTGAATTAAAGGTTCTAATTCTTCCTTTAAAGATGCTTCTTTCTTTTTAGCGGTCTTTAATCTATCCTTTGTAGTACAATCAGCATCTTCATCTCTTTCTAAAGCTTTAATTTCAACTTGAATTAATTGTAATTGACGTTCTTTGGAGTCTAATTCTTCTGGTTTAGAATCTCTAGCTACAGCAACACCAGCACATGAAATATCAACTAAATCTAGTGCAGAATCTGGTAATCTTCTATATGGTAAATACCGTTTAGCTAATTGAGCAGCGGTGACTAAAGCACTATCTAAGATTCTTACACCGTGATGAATTTCATATTTTTGTTGTAAACCTCTTAAGATTGCCACAGTTTGTCTAATAGTTGGTTCAGATACTTCAATTTTTTGAAATCTTCTATCGAATGCACCATCTTTTTCAACGATTGATCTATATTCATTATTTGTAGTGGCACCAATAACTTTTAATTGACCTCTAGATAAAGCAGGTTTTAAGATATTAGCAGCGTCATCTTTACCGTTACCCATTAACATATGAATTTCATCAATGAATAAAATGATTAAAGTTTTTGATTGTTCAATTTCCTTAAGGACACCTTTTAATCTTTCTTCGAAATCACCTTTATATTTAGCACCAGCAGTTAAAGCAGCTAAATCCAAACTAAATAATTTTGAACCCTGTAAAATTGAAGGTACATCATCGTCTATAATTCTTGCTGCAATACCTTCTATGATACTTGTCTTACCGATACCAGGTTCACCAATTAGACAAGGATTTGATTTAATTCTTCTTGCTAAAACTCTAATGGTACTTCTAATTTCTTCTTCTCTACCAATAACTGGATCTAATTTACCTTGTCTTGCTTGTTCAGTCATATCTATAGCGTATTTATTCAAATATTCTAAAGGAGAATTAGTATCAGCACCTCTAGAGTCAATCTTTTGATTGCCTCTTAATTTTAAAGCTTGTTGTTTTATTGATTCTATATCAATTTGAGAATCTTTAAATATTTGTTGAATTGAAGAATCTTGGAATAGAGACATAAGTAAATGATCTTGAGCAATGAATGAATCCTTTTGTTGTTTTTGAATAGTTTCAGCATTTTTAATAACTTGACCTAATGCATAACTTGGAGTAATCTGTTGTGGAGCAGGATGTTGTTGTGGTAATTTCACCAGAGCTCTGTTAACGCTCTTCTTAAATAGATCATAATCATACCTTGCGGCATCCATTAGATTCTGTAGATAAGAAATAGAGCCATCTTCAGGAGTCTCAATAAAAGCTGCCAATATATGTAATGGTTGTAATTGTGGATGTTGATGATCTTCAGCTAGTTTTTGAGCAATAGTTAAAATACTTAATGCCTTTTCAGTGAATTGTGATTCGTCGTTCATAGTATTAATATTTATTTATTTAATTATTTTAGTTTACTTTTGGTTTTTATGTCTTGATACTAAAGATTCTTATTAAAAGATAAAGCTTTTACTAGATTACCAAGTGGTCCTCCTTATATATGCGAGTAACTTCAAAGATGTTCAAGGATATTATATTAGGTGCTCTAATCATGAGATGCTTAACTTGTTCTTAATTGTTCAAAGGGAAAAAAAATTATCGCGGACTCTCTTGAAAGTTCTTGAAAATTGTAAAATTTGCTAGAAGGTTCTCGCAAATTCCTATGAAAAGTTCGCATAGAATTATTTTATTGAAGGGGTATTGAGTCCTTTAACTGTTGATGTTTGATATATTTTTGGTCTAAAGTTCTGTGATGTTGGGGGTATATCTTAAAAGTGGTGTAGTTAGTACAAAGTGATGTGTTTTTTTTTTAATATATGCAATAAAATATTGAATAAATAATTAAATAAATAAAATAAATAAATAGAATAAATAATGAAGAACTATGTCATAAAACTCTCACCGCATCCGCAAGTACCCTTAGAATTCGGGTTTTTGAATACGAATTTAGAAGCAAGTTTATTATCAAGCCAGTCCATTTCACTTCCAACTACACTGAAAATCGCTTTTGAATCGATAATTATCTTAACACCATCTTGTTCAATAACTTCATCGAATTTTTCAGGTTTCGACACATATTGTAAATCATACGTTGTACCAGAACAACCTCTATTCTTAGTGCCGACTCTTATAAGTTGTGGATTGGGTTGATCTAACAGTTGTTTTAAATGAATTACTGCATTTGGTGATAATGTGATGACTTGTTTACGAGCTCTTAACTTTCTCTTGCGTTTCTTTTCTACAGGTTTTGTCAAGTCTTCAGCTTGTACTTGTACTTGTACCTGTTGATGTTGCTTTAAAATCTCTTTAGATGGCATCTTATGACTCAACCATTTAAATGATTTTTTATTATGAGATACTTCGATATCCTTTGCAGGTTCAGGTTTCGGAATAAATTTAAATCTAAAGAAAGAATTCATATCATTTTGGGATGAAATATTTGTTTCTCTTCGTATTATTGAACCATTATAAAATAATCTCTTATTACAACTATTATGCAAGAGGCTTCTCCTTAGAACTACGGAATTCATCATGTTTTTGCTTTGTTATATACTATTTCTTATTATCGCTTAGTCTCTTACAACCTAGACCATAACAATAAATATATGTCTTTATACTTTATAGCCTCTTCTATTCCCTTGTCATCATTATCATCATCATAGTCTATAATCGTTTAACCTTTTCCCTTCATTTTTTATTTCCTTTGGGATTAATTTGCCGAAACCTCGGAATTTCACACAAAACAGTCACAGCCAATAAAATCAAAGAACATGACTAATTACCGAAGTGTCGGATTTGTATTTCCTAAATTGGTAATTTGTAACCCAATCATGAACAAATTAGGGCTTGAGCCCTAATCACCGGACTTATTAAATAATAAGTCCGTTAACCCTAACTCGTTTTTAGTGATTTTATGCGTTACCCAGACAACCGATTCAATTTTCAATTTTTAATTTTTTTTGTCTTGTCGGATTTTTTCATTTTTAGTCAAAGAATAGAATTTCGAGAATCCCAAAAGGAGTTAGAATGAATTGTATAAGTAGGTTATCTAGTTTTTATTAGTCAGTTTTGCTTGTTAGCAAGATAGAGTTGTTTGGTATTTGATTTTACAAGAACTCTGAACATCTTTTGTTTTTACTCAAACTCTGGTGTTTATACTAGATTAAAGAGAATTTTTTTTACAATCCCGCCACCCCTCCAAATAATCGTTAAAGTATTCACTTAAAATATACATTTTTTTATCTTTATTTTTATTTGATTTATTGAAAAAATATACAACAAAAAATTATGTCCAATACAAGAGGTATTCAAACTCCTAGCACAACGAATTTGAGACCTGTGAGACCATGTGATGACTGTACTTGTTCTCCTGGTTTACTTTCAAGACAAGGTAGAAGATCTTCTATGTTCTTAAGAAAAATTGCTAGTTCTCGTAGTAAGAAACATGTTTCCTCTACTCAACAAGTTCAAAACTCTGATAATGCTTCTATTTATTCTTCTGACACTCTTTGTCAAAATAATAGAGAAGTAAACACTACTGAACGTCTTTTACAATTACGTAAACAGATGCAAAAATTTGATTTGGCTTGTTATATCGTACCAAGTGAAGATGAACACCAATCAGAATACGTTTCATTAAGAGATCAAAGAAGAAGTTTCATTTCTGGTTTTTCAGGTTCAGCTGGTATCGCATGTGTCACTAGAGACCTTTTAAATTTTAATACAGATGCCCCTGAGGGGAAATCTATATTAAGTACAGATGGTAGATATTTTAACCAAGCTTTACAAGAACTAGATTTTAATTGGTCTCTTTTAAGACAAGGTGTCGATAAGACTACTTGGAAAGATTGGTGTATACAGGAATCCAAAGAAATGTCTGAAGGTTTAGGTAATAAAGAAGTTAAAATTGGTATAGATCCAAAATTATTCTCATATCAACAATTTCAAGATTTCAAAAAATCAATAGATATTGCGTTGATTGATTCCTCTGCAAAGATTTCTTTAATACCTGTAGAGACTAACTTAATTGATGAAATTTGGGAAAATTTTGAAGTTATTCCAAAGAGACCAACTAATGACTTATTACTATTAGATTTTGATTTCCATGGTGAAGAATTCTCATCGAAACGCTCCCGTTTAATGAAAAAATTAAATGAAAAAAATTATATTCACTCTAATGATTTCACAGCAACTTTTATCGTAGTTGCATTAGATGAAATTTGTTGGTTATTAAATTTACGTGGTTCAGATATTGATTATAATCCTGTGTTCAACAGCTATCTTGTATTAAATGACACTGTTAAAGATAATGAAGTTATTAAAAGACAAACTGTATTATTTTGTGATAATCAATATGACGATACTATATCGGATTATTTCAAAACGAATAATATTACTGTCAAACCATATCAGGAATTTTGGAATCATTTATCTGAACATACTGAAAGTATAATCAATGAATCTTCCTCAAATAGCTCTATGTTAATACCTGATGATTCATCATGGGAAGTTGTTCGTAAAATTTCCAAGACTAAATATAAGATGATTCATTCTCCAATTGAGATATTCAAATCAGTCAAGAATGACTTCGAAATTAGAAATGCACGTTCTGCCCAAGTTAAAGATGCTGTATGTCTTGTTCAATATTTTGCATGGTTGGAATATCAATTAATCACTAAGGAAGCCTTGTTAAGTGAATATAAAGCTGCCGAAAAATTAGTAGAAATCAGAAAAACTCAAAAAAACTTTAAAGGAAATTCATTTGAAACCATTTCTTCAACTGGTGCTAATGCTGCTATTATTCATTATGCACCACCAAAGGAAAATTCTTCAATGATTAATCCATCAAAAGTTTATCTTTGTGATTCCGGTTCTCAATTCCTTGAAGGTACCACTGATATTACTAGAACTTTACATTTCACTAAACCTTCACAAGAAGAGATTGATAATTATACTCTAGTATTAAAGGGTAACCTAGCATTGGAAAGACTAATTATTCCTGAAGGAACTACCGGTTTCAATATTGATGTTATCGCTAGACAATTCTTATGGTCACAAGGTCTTGATTATAGACACGGTACTGGTCATGGAATTGGTTCTTTCTTAAATGTTCATGAGGGACCTATTGGTATTGGATTCAAACCACATTTAGTTAACTATGCATTACAACCTGGTAATATTATAAGTAATGAGCCAGGGTTCTATAAAGACGGTGAATATGGGTTAAGAATTGAAAATGATATGTTAGTAAAGGAAGCTAAAGGATTGAAAAATTTTGGCAACAAGAAATATTTGAAATTTGAAAATATAACAATGGTGCCATACTGTAAGAAATTAATCAATGTGAAACTATTGAATGAAGAAGAGAAAGATCAAATAAATGAATACCACCAAAGAATCTGGAATAATGTAGTTCAATTCGTTCAACCACAGAGTATATCGTACAAATGGTTGAAGAGAGAAACAAGTCCAATCTAATAAACATTCAAATATAGATAATAAATATGCAATTAAATATAGTATTCAAATAAAACTAAACTGTCTACAAATTGAATAAACGATGTACATAGTGTTCCATGATTCCGCGGAACCATCTCAATGCGCTATCATTGTCTCAACATCCATCCATAAGTCAATATAATTTGTGTATAATTACTGCAGGAACGATGGCCTATACCCAATTAGGAGTTTTGCCACATTTTTTTTTTCTTTTTTTCTTTATTTTTCCGAGCCGAGAATGGGTCCGGTCCTTCATGACTCTTCTCCATTTCCTCAGAAATAGCCGTAGAAAACCGGGTCTTGTGCGGCTCGGATTTTGACATAAACAAACTTTGTTCCGAGCTTTCGCTCTTACTTAAAATGGCATAAGGCAGTTTTTCTTTTTTTTTTTTGAGAAGGAGTATATAAACATCATAAATTGTTTAATATGGCTCTTATGGGGAACGAACAGTAAGTAGTTTCCATTTTATTTTTATTATGACTTGAAGATATATAGTTTGTGTTTCCCTTAAACTTCTTTTAAATTCTTATTTATTTTTTCTTTTTTTAATTGCTTATTTTAGTAGGTTAAAGAGAGAATAGGATATTCGCATTTTTATGAACTAAATATGACTTCATCTTCCTCTATATCTTCTGTTCAGAAGGAAGTTGATGATACTCATCAATCCATTTCGACAAATAGTGAACCTGAAGCCTTTGTTGGTCAGGAAGTAAATGGCAATGCTATGGCATTGGAAAGAACTAGCACCATCAATTCTGCTAGTGAATCAGCTATAGAGACAAATCGTACTTTGTCACGTATTCTAACAGGTTCTGTTAACGACCTTGAGAAGACTGGTGTGGATCATTCTGATACATTACCAATGGGTGGTGACAGACCATATCCACCAGCTTTACCTGATAGGGATGCTTATGAAGTTACATTTGATGGACCTAAAGATCCTCTTCATCCCTTCAATTGGACTATGAAGAGAAAAGTCATTATCTGTATCATCTTATGTTTAGATTGTATTTGTATTTCAATGGCAAGTAGTATTTTTGCTAGTGGTGTCCCACAAATTTGTGAAATATATCATGTGATTGAAGTTGTTGCCATCTTAGGTGTTACTTTATATGTTCTTGGTTTTGCTGCTTCTCCAATTATTTACGCTCCTTTATCTGAAATTTATGGTAGAAGAGGTGTATTGGTTTTGTCATCACTTGGTTTCACTCTTTTCCAATTCGCCGTTGCAACTGCTAAGGATCTTCAAACTATTATGATTTGTAGATTCTTTGGTGGATTAATCGGTGCAGCTCCAATGGCTGTGGTTCCTGCTGCTTTTGCCGATATGTTTGACACTAATGTTAGAGGTAAAGCTGTTTGTCTTTTCTCTTTAGGTGTTTTCGTTGGTCCTATTTTATCTCCAGTTATGGGTTCTTATATTGTTCAACATACTACTTGGAGATGGTTAGAATATGTAGTTGGTTGTTTTGCAGGTGCTGTCTTTGTGGCTGTGGCTCTTTTCTTTGAAGAAACTCATCATCCTTCAATTTTAGTTGCAAAGGCAAAATTAATGAGACAACAAACTAATAATTGGGGTATTCATGCTGCTCATGAAAATGTTGAACTTTCTATCAAAGATATTGTTCAAAAGACCATTTCAAGACCACTTATTATGTTAGCTACTGAGCCAGTCCTACTTTTTGTTACTATCTATAACTCATTTGTCTATGGTATCCTATATCTAATGTTGGAAGCATACCCAATCGTTTTCGTTTACGGTTACGGCTTGATTGAAAATGGTGAGTTACCATATATTGCTTTGATCATAGGTATGCTTGTATGTGCTGCGTTCATCTGGTACATGGATTCCGATTATTTGAGAAGAGTTAGAGCTAAAGGTGGTCTTGTGCCAGAGGCAAGATTATATCCAATGATTGTAGCTGGTATTGTGTTCCCAATCGGTATTTTATGGTTCTGTTGGACAGGTAATTATCCAGAAAAGATTCATTGGATATGTCCAACTATTGCTGGTGCATTCATTGGTTTTGGTTTAATGGGTATTTTCTTACCTTGTTTGAACTATATCATTGAATCTTATTTACTAGTCGCTGCTTCTGCAGTAGCTGCTAACACTTTCTTAAGATCAACTTTTGGTGCCTCTTTCCCATTATTTGCTGGTTACATGTTTAGAGGTATGGGAACAGGCTGGGCTGGTTTACTATTAGGTTTATTTGCTACTGCAATGATTCCTGTTCCATTATTACTTCTTAAATATGGGGAAGGTATCAGAAAAAAGTCCAAATGGGCATATTCTGGTTAGTTATTAGGGAAAAACTTTCTTCATTTACTTTTCCCCTCTTTCAATTAGATACACTAGTTCAATAAATTGTGAACAATAAACACTATAACAATCATTTATACCAATAATTTACTTTTTAATATATAATATCATTTAATATTTATAGAATTTAATATAGCATATTCTTACCAAATTTGAGATACTTTTCTTTAATTTTGACAAAAAATAAACAAATGTTTAAAAAAAATTAGTTTAAGAGACAGAGACAGTCAATCAAAAGACTGAAATACAAGGAAGATATATAAACAAAACCAACAACTAATCTAGTCATGATATCTTATAGTAATTATGAAAGAAAAAAAGGCCAATAACATCTAGATTCTTTTATCAACTGTCTCTTTCCAATAAAGTTATGCACCAATGATACCATAAACAACCATTGATTAAAGACAAGATAAGATAGTGAAACGACAATGTTATTGATACTATATACTATCACTTTATATAAACATAGTTCCTACTTAATTTTCATGAAAAACAATAATCATTGACAATAATATTGCTTTACATGGTAAACTCTATATATTCAAAAAAAATTACACGACATAAAATAACCCTCATTATACTTATTTAGTTTCTTCATTCTTTAAGATTTGAGTTGCAGTGTCAACGATAGTGTCTTTGAAAGAAACAAACTCAAAACCTAATAATTTTCTAGTCTTTGAATTGTCAATGGTAGCACCGTTATCAATGTGTTGAGCACCGGTGTTTGGCTTACCAACAGGTATCTTACCCTTTAATTGTGGGAATTCAGCATTTAAGACATCAACAATATCTTGAATGGAGAATCTACCAGCGTGTAAGATTAATCTTTGACCGGCAGTTTCAGATTTTTCAAAAGCAGCTAAATGAGCACGAGCAACATCACGGACATCAATGTAACCACCATACATAGATTCATCAATTGGAGAATCTGGGGAAGAGTGAAGAATTTGGTTAACAAATTCACAAGATGTGTTTAGAGTTCCCTTAGCGTCTTGTTCAAAGTTTTGCGGACCAAAAACATAAACTGGATTAACAGTAGATAATTTAAAATTAACTTTACCCTTATTTTCAGCTAGGAAATCCCAAGCAGCCTTTTCAGCAATCTTCTTGGAACCACAGTAAGCAGTAATGGCATTAGTTTGACAACTTTCCCAAGTATCAGGATTCCAACTTTCTTCAGTTAAGACAAATCCCTTTTCACCTTCTCTGGTTAAGTTCATAACAGCTGCGTAACTAGAAGTAATGACTACACGTTCAACAGTCTCTGGACAGAATTTCTTAATAGATTCTAATATACCTAAAGTACCATTACGAGCAGGAATTAATAAATCCTTTTCTACGTCAGTTGTATTGAAATGGAAAGGAGAAGCAGTATGTAAGACATACTTAATATCTTTTGCATGTTTCTTGATAGCATTATCAAAGCAGTTTAAGTCATTGATATCTTCAGCAATTTCCATAGTAAGGTTTGGATTGTTACCAAATTCTTTAACTAATTTGTCAATCTTAGCTTGGGATCTAGCGGTACCGATGACCTTATAGTTCTTTTCTAATAGTTGGGTTAAGATATGTTGAGCAATGTAACCCGTAGCACCTGAGACGAAAACAGACATTTTATTTTGATATTTATCTAGTTTTAGAGATCTTAAATTTATTCTTATGTAACTATAAGACTAACAAATGAAAAGTATAATGAAGAGAAATAAATTGGAATAAAGTAGAGAAATATCTTCAGTTCTTGGCCTTTTTATATTTCGATTAAGAGTGAAAAGTGAAAAATTCCATGTAAGCAAAATTCGGCCGAACATCTCCTATTGATTACGTAAGAACAAATATCCCCGAATTGTTACGACAATAGCGTGAATTTTGAAGAAGAACTGTGAACTGAAGAGTAGCAGTGAGTATATTACGATGATGGTAAGTATGTATTCATGGCTTAGGAGTTGTTTGGTTTGGATAGAAAGTTTAGTGATGGTGTGAGATTATTCCGATCCGAAGTTACTATAGAGTCAGTTTGATGGTAGGCAGATACCAATTTGTTAGAAAACTCATCGGGTGAAGGAAAGGAAGGTTATACTATAAGAGCATTGCCACTATTTTGAAGTTTTCATATAGTGCCCCTTGACTGTATTGGAAATATCATCTGTTAATATAAGATCGGGTTTGAGAAATGCAGGTTCGGCCGAACGTTGAGGCAATAAACGACCTGTGCAAATAGTATATAAAGCAAAGAAACATATTTGTTGTTTGCAATTATTGGTATTTACTGTTTCACCCTAGCAGACGGTATAAGGTGCAAGAATGATTCTAGAGGAGTTTTTGGATGTATTAAATACAGGAAATATCATCCATACCGATACCGAGGTATATAGATATATGCATCAATTGAGTCAGGATGCTCAAAAGATTACTATGGAGCTGAATAATAAATACCATGAACCAGAAGAAGTTCGTGCTATATTTTCGAAATTAATAGGTGAAGAAGTTCATGAAAGTTTCACACTATTCCCACCATTTTCAACAGACTTTGGTAAAAATATCCATATTGGTAAAAATGTCTTTATTAATGCTGGCTGTAAGTTTCAAGATCAAGGTGGGATCACAATTGGTGACGGCTGTTTAATTGGTCATAATGCAGTACTGGCAACTCTGAATCATGATTTCAATCCTAAGACCAGAGGGTCTCTTTTGCCAGGTGCAATTGTCATTGAGGAGAAAGTTTGGTTGGGTGCTAATGTGACTGTTGTTCCTGGGGTTCGTATTGGTAGAAACTCTGTTGTGTGTGCTGGGGCTGTGGTGACAAAAGATGTTCCACCAAACACTGTAGTTGGTGGTGTTCCAGCTCGTTACATCAAGAAAATTCCTATTGAACAAGATTGATCATATCAGTGATAAAACACAACTGATTTTGTGTTTCCTTTCCCCTCACCAGTTTTTAATACCTGTAACTATGTAGTAGTATGTGAAACATACAGCAATTCAATATTTCATTAGTAAAAAGATTCTCAAATCGATATCTCATTTTAACATTTGCTCTTAATAGTAAAGCAGCATTCTCAATACCCAGGACTAGAAAACATAATATAAGTGCAAATATGGCTACTTAATGTGACTATATCTAAACAAATAGATTTTTTGGTAGAACCTATATCCTAGAATGTTCTTGTTCAAGCTCTACATTTTAGATGTTATTATAATTGAAATTAAAGATAACATGGAAGAATTTTAGTATACACTTTCCTTGCAAGAAAGCTCCTTCCTTATCATTAGCCAATGGTACTCAAAATCACTGAACAAAACTGCTAGTGAACGTAATATTAATCAAATTTTAGGCAAGAAGAACTCAAATGAAGATCATACTGATCTTACTATGCTTTCCTTTTTATTCACCTCTGATTTCCTTGAAGAATTAGCTGTTATTATCCAAATACTCGTTAGTGATACTACTTACAATGCAACTGTTATCGAGGTAATGAACATTAAGTCAACTCACCTATACAATTAATCAAATCACAATAACGGACTTAATTAATGCAGCTTCAATGTCTTTTGTGGGCTTATTAATATACTTGATAAAGAATGCAGAGACAAACAACAAATCTTGGTTAGTAAATACGCAAGGGTTATTCACTCAAGTTGCTATACTGATACATTTAAGAAATTTAAATATCTAGAAAAAATAACTGTTCTTTCTTATAGAATGAAAATATGTTACTTAAGTACTTATTCGTTCAAATTTTCGAACTCAAGTATTATAAGCAAGAATAATTAAGTTATAGAATCATCGGATATATTCCTCCCCATATAGCAATATATTTATGAGCTACTTTAATGTATAACTATTATAGGTCTCCCCATAATGCTTCATATATGTCAGGGAATATATTCATATTGAGAAAGTCATCAAGATTAGGAATGGTCAACAAGTCACTCTGCTCTGGTGTAGTAGTTGGAGTAAGATTTTCCAAATTATAGTTACTACTGTTTTCAGTTACCTTTTCTGTGTCGATATCATTATATTTCCCAAAAAAATTACAACCTGTACTCTCATTCAATATTCCTAAAAACCGTTTGTGCATATCACTAACAGGTATCGGTAATAACAACGGTTCATACACATCAGATGATATGTCCAGTATTTTTTTAGCTACGTCCAGCATTTGGATATTATGATCTTTTACTCTATCCAGAATTGATTCCCCATTAAAAATATCATCCTTATTTTTTTCATAAAATTGCAATAACACTCTTGTAAATATAATACAGAAGAAACAACCAAATCGATGGAGATCTACAGATGTTGGAATCTTTGGTAATGGAGTATTCAACAATGGGATTTGCATGATTAATTGATTTACCTCTAAAATCTTGATTATATATTTAGAGTTGTTCATGCTAGGATAATCCATACAATATTGTACCAGTTGCAATACAGATAAGATCGTATGCTTTGAATATTGAACATCTTTAGGCAAGCTAGCAGCTTCAACGACTTCACTTAAGGCCTTATAATTTACTCTTGTATTAGTTAATGCAAAGCTTTTTATAGTCTTTTCGATATCCTCATTTTCCGCAAAGATCGGAATGACTGATAGCCTATGAAATAGATTGTTTAGAGCTATCACTGAATAGGAATAAATCAAATAGAAAGATGTGAAAAAATGATAGTTTCTTGAAAACAATCTCTTGTCATCGTCATATATTTTCTCAACTGCCTGGACAATAAATAATATTTTGTCAGTGTCCTTTATCAATTCATGAATAAATTCATTATCAGCAGTATAATTTTTTGAAAATAGTTTGTAATTAGTATATTTCGTGTTAAACAAGAGTTTATATTGTAGGATTTCAATAATCTTTGCTAGTAAATAGTAGCCAAACTCGAAAATTGTTTTTTCGTCAGCCTTAGCAAAATCAAAACATTCAATTAGTGACTCTGCATCCATATTTTCATCCACACCCAATTCCATCCAGGCTTTAGGTAATAAACATAAGGATAATCTATCATCGATCATACCCGGTTTGCCATTTACAGATGAAAACCATTTGTCCCACCAAAAACATCTCCACCATAGTTTACGCTTGTCATCTGCTTCAGTCTCATCTAAACCTATATAAAATTCCCACCTATTTAAGCCATAGTCTATTGCTCTTCGTGTCATCAATGCGCTTAATCTAGATGTTGAATATTCATCAGTGGAGTAAGCATTCATTAGAAATTTATCAAAGATACTAATCAAACCTAAATTATGCATTGTTTGAAAAGTAGTAGCTTTCAAATATTCAAAAACTAGCAAAGAAATCATTTGTCTAGTTAATAAATTCTTTGGTAAATTATTTTTATTCTCGTCCATCAATATCTTTTGTTGTGTTTTGGAGAATACATCTGTTATGATAGATAAATTCTTTTCATCATCAGTTGTAGATAAGGATTGAGGATCAATCAGCATTTCTCCAAAAGTTTGATTTATAGAGTTTATGATTGAAAAAATAACATCTCTGTCATTAACTGCTACTGATAAATTATTGGTTTTCCTGTAGTATATCAAAGGATTCAATACAGATTGAATAAATGACGTATAACAATAGGAGCTAGCATCAAATAATTTTAGATATAAATACACTGTAGATTTTATATCTCTTGAATCTCTTGTTGAATCAGTTATTAACCGCTTAAATATCCAACCAAAACCTTCTTCTGAGAATAACGTTAGTGAAGAATAAAGACCCCAATAATGATTCACAAAAGCGGTGTCAGTGGTCCTTTCCATTGATATTGCTCCAAAAGTATTAAATTTCACTATGGAACAATCAATAAGGTTTGTTTCAATGGATTTTGAACTTTCATATTTTTGTATTGTCTTCTTATTCAAGGTTAAACGTAACAAGCTTTTCAAATCTTCGAGATTGGTTTCGATATTTTCAATTACTGGTTGTAATTGGACAAATTCCTTGGAATTAATATTAGTTAAGGTTTTAATACAATTGGTCAAAGAGTAAAGCTCTTTTCTAACTTCTTCTTCTGGTTTATAAAGACTCATCTGTGATTTAACGCCAGGAGTTGTCTTATATTCACAGTTTAATCCAAAGAGGGTACAATTCCCACAAGGATTATTTCCGTTACATTTCACTTTTCTCTTCCGACAGACATTGCAAGCAATGGCAACTCTGTTAACTTGCTTTCTCTGTCCTTTAGTAACTTTCCCAGACATTGCAATGGACAAAGAAAAAAGATCTAACTAAAATCGATTTAAAAGTCTTGAATTATAGAGAAATAATCATTCAGTTAGATATAAGTGGCCGTACCATTCACATTCAAAGAAAACAGATATAAGTTCACATAAAGAAATTCCAAAGTTTATTCGAATCAATTTGATACTTCGAAATAAAATTCTTCACTTTCTTTCACTTATCTTTTATTTTTGTTCCGAGGCACTTCGGAACGCCTCACTATGCCGAAGCTTATAAGAGGATTGCTGCTCAATTATATGGCAGTAAATTAACTATTCATTTGATATAAGCCTTTATGGATAGTATAGCATAGCGATGCTACCTATCATGCAAGTATATCAACTTGATGCAATTTTCGATTGCATAGTAAAATGATTGTTTATTTGTCGAAGGTTGGATTTACTTTGTCTCGAACTGAAATTGTTATGAATATATATCAATATTTTGAACACTGTGCAAGGAAAAAAGACTGCATCAAAGTTCTTTGATGCACTGGCGTATTGTCTTGTATCACTGCTCTCTTATATTGCTAGGAAAGTAAATACAGTAGAAGTTCTTGAGTTCCCCAGACACCTGTTCTCAAAGTGCTAAAAGCTGTTCGTTCGGTCCTTGTTCCGAAGCGCTTCGGAACACTGATTTTAACAATATTTAAGATGTCAGCTTATAATTTTAATCATCAAATCTCAAACTATTTTAGTATAAATATCCATTGATAAATTATAATTGCATAGGTACTTGAATTGTTGGAAGAGAATCTTTCTTTTCATTACTCTCAAGTTTTTACCCTAAAAGTAATCACACTCATAAATATATATATATATATATTTATTTACCATGTCAAGTACTATAACGACAACTTCTGCTGCTACCATAACCGAATCATTTACAGCAGCAAGCACTTCTGGTTTTCAATTATACAAGTATGATCCCAACGAGGGAGCTGCAATTTTCTTTATTATTGCATTTATTTTTGTAACCACTGCATTACTTACTGTGATCCTCATTTTTAGTAGATGGCATAAATATTATATGAGGAATTGTGCCATGATAGAAAAGGCAAGGTATTTTAAAGTCAAAGACCTTTCAGGGTGTTACATTCCATTGTTAGTTGGTTCTACAATAGAGATTATTGGTTACATTGGAAGAGCAGTTTCAAGTAATCATAGACAAGCAATAGGGCCATATTGTATTCAATCAGTCTTATTGTTGATTGCTCCTACTTTATATGCTGCTTCAATTTATATGATATTTGGAAGAATGGCCCATTTATTATATGCTGAAAGTTTAATGATAATGCCTTCAAGATACAATACTTTGATTTTTGTATTGGGTGATGTTTTAAGTCTTCTAATGCAAAGTAGTGGTGGTGGATTAATGGCTAAATCTTCTTCTACAAACACTGGTTCAAATTTAGTAACTGCTGGCTTATTTGTTCAAATCGCTTTCTTTGGACTTTTTATCATAAACGAGTTCATCTTCTTATTTAGAATAGACAGAGTTTCGAATGAAATACCAAAATTAACTAACTCATGGAAAAATCTCAATAAACTAATTATACTCAATAGTTTTCTAATCTTAATAAGATCAATCGTTAGAGTAGTTGAATTTATTGAAGGTTTTGATGGATACATTCAACATCATGAATGGTTCCTTTACGTTTTTGATGGTCTACCAATGTTGATATTACCATTACTCTACACAATTTTCATGAAGTGGACAAGCTTGTATAAAGTGCAAGAGGAGTCTTTACAAATTCAGCTTCGTGGATCTTACCAAAGTGACCTTGAATCTGTATTAGTCGAAGAACACAATGCCTATACAAAACAGGTTTGAAAGAGTATCACTTTTATCTTACTATATATTCTTAGAAATAATCAGATCTTTGAAGAAAGTGAATGTATATACGTATATAGTGTCTAAATAAAGCACAGTTACTATTTTAAAGGGCATATTTTGAGGTTCCTTGTAGTTTTGATTCGAATATTCAGCACCCTTAATAAAAAACACACATTAGAAGAGAATAAATAAAAACTGGCATATAAAAATTGTAATATAGAACAAACTTATTAAGAAGAGAAGTGAAGCCCGAGAGGGCTAAACGTAATTATCACGGAGTATCTCCTCTGGTTCCATGATGCAAACTGATTTACTCCGATTATGATATACCTTGAACCCCACTATTATTTCGTTTTTTGTGAAAGTGGAGATTTGAGATCTGGGACCTGGAATTGCCCAGAAAATGCCGTACAATTTTGAAAAAAACTAAATCTCTAAGGCACTGAAGGACCCCACTTCAACTCAAAAAATAATATCTTTCTTTAACCAACCTCACAAATTATCCAATCCATCCCCTCCTGTTGAAGTAATTGATGAGAGATGAATATGGGGAGGAAATCGTCAAATGAGGATAACATTTAGATTAAATGAGGTTCACATTGCCCACCAAAAACATATAAATAGCGATGATAATATTACAAATATTAATCATGGTGTTGTCTAATCCCTTTATTAATTCTTACCACTCATTCTATGAAAACATCAAACAATAATAAATACAAGTATTATAATAACAATATCAAAAATGAATAATAACAATATTACTCCTCCTAGTGATAACACATCATTAGATGGATCTAGACCAGGATCTAACTTCTCTGATCAATTAAATAAAAATGACAGCACTGAATTAAGAGTTTTAACTGCTACTGAAGAAGATCAAGCAGTTGAAATTCCAAAGAAACCTGCTTCTGCTTATATTACCGTCTCTATTATCTGTCTAATGGTCGCCTTTGGTGGTTTCGTCTTTGGCTGGGATACTGGTACTATTTCTGGTTTCTTAGCTCAAACTGATTTCTTGCAGAGATTTGGTGAATTAAATTCTGAAGGTGAATACTATCTTTCTAAAGTTCGTACTGGTTTAATGGTTTCTATGTTCTGTATTGGTTGTGCCATCGGTGGAATTATCTTTTCTAAATTAGGTGATCAGTACGGTAGAAGAATTGCTTTGATTATTGTTGCATGTGTCTATATGGTTGGTATTGCTATCTCTATCTCATCTTCAAGCAAATGGTACCAATACTTAATTGGTAGAATTGTTTCTGGTTTAGGTGTTGGTGGTATTGCTGTCTACTCTCCATTATTAATCTCTGAAGTCTCTCCAAAACATTTAAGAGGTACTTTAGTCTCATGTTACCAATTAATGATTACTTTAGGTATTTTCATCGGTTACTGTACTAACTATGGTACTAAGTCTCGTACTGGTTCTATTCAATGGAGATTAACTTTAGGTTTAGGTTTTGCTTGGGCCTTATGTATGATTGCCGCTATGTTCTTTGTTCCTGAATCTCCACGTTACTTAATTGAAGTCGGTAAGATTGAAGAAGCCAAGCGTTCAGTTGCCAGATCCAACAAGATTTCTATTGATGACCCAGCTGTTATTGCTGAAATTGATCTATTAACAGCCGGTATCGAAGCTGAAAGAGCCGCTGGTGAAGCCACCTGGGGTGAATTATTCTCTAACAAGGGTAAAGTTTTACCACGTTTAATCATGGGTATCTGCATTCAATCCTTACAACAACTAAGTGGTGCTAACTATTTCTTCTACTACGGTACTTCTATCTTCAAGTCCATTGGTCTAGAAGACTCATTCTTAACTTCAATTATTATTGGTGCTGTTAACTTTGGTTCTACTTTTGTTGGTATCTACTTTGTGGAAAGATTTGGTCGTCGTAGATGTTTACTGTGGGGTGCCGCTGCTATGGCTGTTGGTTTCGTTGTTTATGCTACTATTGGTGTTACTAAATTATATCCAAATGGTATGGATCAACCATCTTCTAAACCTGCTGGTAACGTTATGATTGTCTTTACTTGTCTATTCATCTTCTGTTTTGCTACTACTTGGGCTCCAATTGCCTTCGTCATCGTTGCTGAAACTTTCCCATTAAGAGTCAAGGCTAAGGGTATGGCTATTTCTGTTGCTGCCAATTGGTTCTGGAATTTCTTAATTGGATTCTTCACTCCATTTATTACTGGTGCTATCAACTTCTACTA
>JAJLXZ010000018.1:0-138793 GCA_030571575.1 Kazachstania viticola
CATACAACCTTTTTAAAAGTTCCTTCTTTTCATGCAAACTAAGTCCAGAATTCAGAATATCCTAAATGGTGTTAGTAATTATACTCAAAGAAATTAAAACTATTGTTTACTTGCTTTTGTAAATATATTAAATATGTGTTGATTAAGTAGCATCTTCTTGCTTGGGTGGGTATCTAATTTTGTCGCTATTTTTTTCTTTAAAATCTCTTAGTTATATATATATATTCCCGGTAAATTTTAGTTTATTTCAAATAGATATATTCAAAGTGGGCCAATGCAGCGTTATATGGTTGCAAGAGAATCCTTTCAATGCATGAAAGTTAATGATCTTGTATTCGTTAATGATTTTATAAGTCAAGAGTTGATAGACGTGACCATTCTTCGAAATAACTCAAAACTTGAAGCTCCATCACATTTTATCACTGAACTTGAAGGACCTATTAAGAAGTTATCTGAAGCATGTAACCACTGTGACTATAGTGCAATAAAAGAAAGTGTTCGTTATATGTTGGAAGAAACTGAATGCGTTTCAAGATCAAACGAATTTATTAGAAAAAGCAAAACTCTCAGGCATTTAAGAAAACAATTATTGGCAGAATGGTTTCAACTTATGAAATTCAAAGAAAAATCAAGTATTAATACAGTACTTGAGAAAACTTGGGAATTTTATCTACAATGGTTAAAAGAAAGTACGAAAAAGGAAAGAATAGAACATTATTATACATATTTACTATATTGTGTTACAAGGGGAATTTGAGAGCAAAAGATATGGTAAAGAGCGCAAAGAATAAGTTTGATATCTAAAATTTGTTTAAATTTTGTAAACAAAGAGATTTTTCATTATCTCAAAATCGTGTAAATTTCCTTTTCGGGAAATTTTCAAATTCTTAGAGCATGGAACCAAATCTCGGACTGGCATTCCAATTTCCCTTTTCGGAATATTGAAAAGATTTACGTTAATATAAAATAAAAATTTCGAATATATATTTAAATGTACGTATAAATAACAGGGTGCTGTATATGAGATATCTTAAGTAACGTTTAGTGTTTAGTGTTTAGTCTTAATGTGGGTGTATTTTTATTTTTTTTATCCATCAAAACTATCTTCATGGTAGTCGAAGATCTTATTATTGGTAGAAAGCACTCTCCTTGTAGTAGAAGGGTTTGAAGATTGAGCAGTATTCTTTTTTGGAGCTACAAGCTTTCTAACTTTGCTCATATAAGTAATAGAAGCTTTTGAACCACTGACCGCTCGGTAAGCTTTTGAAATAGTAACAGTTTTTGCACCTTCCCGGAATTTTTCATTGATGTCGGTTTTCGATCCAAATGTTTTCATAATGGAAGGCTGTCTGAAAACACCACTATAGTCATTTTCAAAGTCAATGCCATCGTCACCATAGCTGTTATCATCACCATCTATACTTATTTGTGTACCTCTCGAAGAAATGGATCTGAAAGACTTTATTGAACTTTGCTTCTTCAATGAGTTTAAGTCATCAACATCCTCATCATGTTGAATTTGAGCCAGTTGTCTAGCCTCCTCTAATCTCTCCTCAGCTTTATTATTAGAAAGGAAAGACAGACTACGCTGAACGAAATCTTCAGAAAGTACAAATTTTTTAGCAACTGTCTTTTGTTGAGGTTGAGGAGTGTTCGCGATCGGTATAGATTGTATCTGTATTTCAGAATCCTGGGACAAACTACCTTTCTCATCTACATCTCCAAATGGGTTCTTCATCTCTACTATATCTTCCACCATACTTTCAAAAAAAGCTTTCGACTTAGGATTCTCAACTACTTTTTTATCCAGACCTAAATCTAATCTTTTCTGTTTCATCAACTCTCTCCTCTTCAAACGATATTGGCGTAACTCGTCGTCCTCATCATCACTGAGTTCTAAATCTAACGCAGCCCTTCCTCTCTTTCTGAAACCACCGTTCTTTATATCACTTAGGATTCTATTTATCATTTTTATATCCATTTCTTTGTTTTCTTTGGCTAATATTTCACGAATTTCATCTGAATTAAAGTTGGCTTTCGAATAGTCATCTATCATCTTTTCCACTTCAGAATCATAATCATCTAATAGTTCACCATCTGCACCACCAATACCATGCCATTCATCTTCTGATTCCTCAGCTTCATCTTCTAAAAAGTTAGAAAGACCTTGTTGCTTGAGTTTTTCCTTTTTCATGTATGCTTTTCTTTCTTGCTCTATTATCCATCTTCTCTGTTCCTTTACAAGGTTTTCATTTTCTTCTTTGGTACTCTCATCATCAGTAGGATACAAATTGTCAACAGCATCCTGTAGTGAGCCAGTAATTGGCGCAGAAGTTAATCGTTCAAGGTTATTCCCATAATGACCTAGATTAATAGCATTTCGATGTGTTTCGTGTAGATTATCATGTTTAGCATTGACTTTATGTTTATCATCTTCAGGTGGGGTTAATGATGTTTCCAAAATGTCAACCTCTGAATCTGATTCATCTGCGATATTTACTGGCTTAGTTTTTCTCTTCTTGGTATTATCTATTAGTTCGTCATCATCTTCTTCCTCAATGTGGTTACCAAGTAAAACATCATGCACCCTTTCTGAATTATCTACTTCATCATTCTTGTCTTTTTCTTCTTCTTCGTCGTGAGAATAATCAGATTCATCTAAATATTCGTCTTGTTCATCTTCTCCACTATAGTTGAAATCAACATCATCAGTTTCCTTTAACTTTTCTTTTTGCTTTTCGCGTTGCCTAATCTTTTTATTTCTTAAGATTTCCTGTTCTAATAAATCTTCTACAATGACCTTCTCTTTCTCTAGATCCTCAAAAGTAAATCCTTTTCGCTCGATGACCTCTTTTTGATGATTTAAGATCTGAGCTCTAGAAGCTTTTCTCAGGTCTTCGAATAATGTATTTAGTGTATTTTTAGAATTTCGGGATGGTTGTAACACTTTCTTATTTTTCGACAGTCTGGCTTTGATTGCTAAGACAGACGCTTTTGAATCATATGATAAGTACTTTGTTCTGTTATTGGTATTTTCTTCCTCATCGCTATCAGATCCTAGATCTATTGTCTCGCTTTGGCCATTTTTTGCTTTCAAGTTTGTTTCATAATTTCTAAGGCCATTATAAGTATTTTTCTTATTTACTAGCACACCAAGTCCTGGGCTCTTAGCAATATTTTGGTTTGACGAAGCATCCATATCTTCAAGTTTTCTGTCATCATATTCATTATCAAATTTTGTTGGAACTTCTGTATCACTATCATCCAGTCCATCAAATTCAGCCAAGAGGCTTTCCTTAGTGAATTTTACTTTTTGGTCAATAATATTCTCATGGATGATATGCTCGGTCATTCTTTGTTCATTTTCTTGACGACTTTCTTCTTCTATCTCCTTCTGTAACTCATGAATCTTTAAATTGTTATCTTGTTGTGTCTTAACATCGGAAACATCTCCGACAGTGGCATCGAACGTTGACTCATAAAGTCTAGCCTCGATATTACCAAGTCTTGGACTTTTCAAGATTGATTCATTAGGTTGAGTAGGTTCCAAAGGTTGGGTATCGGTTTCAGTTATGTGCGTATCATTAAAATTAGCTGAAATTGTATCGGTCTGTTGTGTAAGGTCGTCTTCTTCTTCGTTAGATTCCTTATTTTCAAATATGGACTGAGTGAACCTAAAAGGTATATTAGCCTTATTTATTTTGGAAGAATCATCTTTTATTATTTGAGTAGCTATAGTAGATGGTTTAGGATCGAATGCGATTTTAGTACTGTTGGGTTCAGTCTCATTCAGATTGATAACTTGTGTCTGATGCGTGATTGATATTACTTGAGTCGCGATCTCTGAAGTACTTTGCTTATTGGTTATAGATGAACCTGAATCATTTTCTCTATCTGTAATATCTTGGGTTTCTTTTTTTGAAAAGCTTTGTACATTAGTAGCAGGTTGATCTGATATCACTTGTGTAGGTCTAACTGAAAAATTGTCTGTATCGATAGCAGAATTTACTTGGTCATATTCTCTTTCAAGTATCACCTGCGTTGGTTTTTCAACTGGATTACTGTATGAAGATTCAGGTATATCTTGAGTATATTTTTCACTTGGTGCAGTACTTATTATCTTTGGGAAATTTCCTCGGGTTCGACGAGGCCTTATGTGAATGGTCCTGTTGTCAGATATAATTTGCGTTGCTTGTAAATCTGCTCTTCTTCTCTTCAATTCTTCTCTCTTTCTTTTCTTCAACCATTCCTGTTCATAACTTTCTAGATCTTCACCATCTTCATAGAGGTTCGATATAAGTTGCGTGTGTGATAATTGCTGTGTCGGTTTAGCCTCATCTACTTTATCAGGGTTGTCGATTGTATTCAGTCTATTTTTAACCTTGTCAAGAGTTGGATTTTGAAAGAGAAATCCAGTTCCCAGAAGAGCTGGAGGGTTTTCATTGCCAGTATTTTCTTGGGTTTCGTCTTCATCCTGGCGAACTTTTTTATAAGTTTTTCTTTTCTTTGGCTTTAAAGAGACTAACTCATTGAACAAAGCATCCATCGTCAACGATTAGTTTAATCTTTTATTGAGTTTCGTGATATTGAATGCCCACTTCTTTCTGAATTTTAATTCAAAATATATATATACATCTTTTAATGTACGCGAGTAGTAAAACAGAAATGGATTAAAACGCGTAAAATAATTTTTAAGCATTGTAAAGTAATAAACGCGTAAAGACATTCTTTTTTGACAGTTATATTTTTTTCATCTTTTTTAGTAATTTACAGAGGTTTCCTATTATGTAGTCATTGTGCTAAATATTCAATACCTAATTTCAAGAAAGGCAGTACTTTGATAATAGAAAGATACGTTTGTGCTTCATAATATTTGTATCAAAGGGTACTTTTATAACTCTCTTCCTTTGGGGCAATATAATCTTTGCTTCTTTCCTTTTCCTTCTCGATTTGTTTTTCAGCTTGCTTCTCCTTACGTTCTTGTAATTTCTTTACTTCCTTTTCTCTCTTGCTCAAGAAATATTCACCACTTTCAATTTCAAGATCAACCTTTCTAGGTAATTGAGCAGGTGGGAATGGCGTATAAATCTTCTTTTCCTTTCTGATCTTCTTTGGCTTCTTACGAGCAACATTTCTTTTCTTAAACATTGGTAGAAATCTTGACCAATCTTCGTTGGCTAATTCTGGTTTTTTTGCTAATTCTCTCTTAATCATTAGTTCTTTGATATGATAGATTGGATGAACGTTCTTCATACAATCTTCCACTACACGGCGGACTTCTTTTAAACCTTTATAGGGGCCCATTACACTTACAGTATTACCTTGTACTAATATATAACATTTTGTTAGCAATTCTAAAGCTTTTAGAGTATTACCATTTGGACCAACTAGACGTTGTCTTCTTTTAACGAAACGTTCTTTATTAGTAACAAAATTGCCAATCTTAATGACATCACAAGCAATATCATCTTCTAAAATTTTGACAGCTTGAGGGAAAGGTACAGATCTTGCTAATAATTTAATTAAATCACGAGCTTTTAGAATTATAGCAGGATCAAAAGTTTTTCTTGTTGTCTTTACTGTCATAGAACCTTCCACTAAATCTAAAGTACAAGCAAGGTGGTGCTTATCTAGAGCTCTTGTAACGTCATTCCATACAGATTTCAAATAAGTTTCTCTGTATTTTGGGAACAAAGTCATGAAACTTGATTCTTCAGCAAATGGTAAACCAGAAGCATTATCTTCGGGTTTGAATTCTTCGATACTCCATTTGTCTATGTCAGGCTTATCCCAAGGTTTATCCCTATTATGAGTTGACACCATTTCCAGTATATTTGATTTATTCTATATTTCTGTAAACCCTCTCTTAAAGGTAAATATACATTATAGCTCATCTCTTCTTCTTTTCACAGTGAAAAATTTTTAATTTTTTTTTCATATGAGATTACGGAAACATTAAAGAATATGCTTCAAGACGATGCGATGAGTTTAAAGTCAGGTAAATGGAATTCCATGTAAAATTCTTTGGAGTAGTTGAAGTATAGATAAACAGTAGGCAACAGGTTGTGGTAATCATTTTGTAGAGTGTAAAGAATAACATATTAGCAGGTAGTAAGAATGGGTAGATCGAATACAGTAAAATCTAAGAGAAATAATAACAGTCAAGTTGGAAAACGTCAGAGTAAGAATATAATATCGCATTCAGAGAGGAAGAAGAATAAACTGCAAGTTGAGAAACTTAATAAACTGAGCGATAATAATCTGACTGATATAAATAAGATATTCAAGGATGAGAGGAAAGCAACCCAAGAGAAAAAGATAAAGAAATCTAATAATGCATTAAAGAGCTCTACCTTATTAAAAGATCATAAAAGGGATCAAGAGATACAGAAACGTGTCAACCAAAAGAAAAAGGAAACTGAAGATAGTATGTTAAAGCAGATAGAGATGATATCTGGATTTTCGTTATAAAATAAAAATCAACTTTTGTCTAAATTTTTTTGCTTGTATACGATTACACAAAAATATTGTATAGTGTGATAATAGTAGTTATATTAAAAACTAAAGCTGTATATCGAACTTTTGCCAGCATGACAATGTTTTAACTACAAAAAATTTTAGAGTTTTATCTTTTCTTTTGTTCTTTCAATTTTTAATTAGAACAAAATAGTATGTTGAATATAAAAATACATATCTATATCTTTACGGCTCTAATACCAGCATTAGATCTAAAGATAGCATCCCCCTCAGCATAACCTCTACCTAATCCAAATCCAATACCCAGCCATACAGGGAATGCGCGACGTTTGAATAATATTACTGATGTAGCTACACCTATACCGAACCCTAAACCTGTCTTTACAAGAACATTCGATAACACTATATCCCATTTATCGTTTAGTAAAGAGCGATCTATTCCATTTTTCTTTGTATTACTTAGTTTATTTTCGGCATCCTGTTTGGTGCTCTTATTCTTCTCAATAGCAACAGAAGATTCATTCTTGGCAGAATCAGACATTTTTCAATGAAAATCTATGTAAAGCAACTTGTACTTTACGCCACTTACACTAACAGATTATAGCACAGATTATCAAAAACAGCAAATTTTCTATTGACAAGGTACTGTTGTTGTTATCTCTTGATTCAGTAAATGGCATTAGTAGCAAATCATAGTGTTTGGCATTTAATTTATCAGGGAGAGCTACCATTTAAATTTAACGGCGGGTATTTTCCAAAGCAAGAAAAGAAAAATATCAATTGGTTCATTCATTGGCTAGCAAATTGACATATCCATAAAAATGGGAATTGAGATGCGAACACAAAAAGAGCACATATGTTGATACTCTCTATAGATGTGACAATATCAGCCACGACATGAAGACCTTTCTCATTCAAAAATTGAAACAGTAATAAGATTACTGATTTAATGGTATAAGAAGTACACGCTATTTTATTTACCCGGTACTTGCTCGAGACATGAAGCGGTGGCAAAAGAAAGGGAAGATGCTCTTGGCGGTTATTTTCTGTTTATTATAACAGTTTTACGAACACTTTTATAAACGTTTAGATATTGGTAGAGGTACCAATTGATGTTTTGGAAGAGCCTACTAAGCAGATCTGGTTATTCTAGGACAGCATTTCATAATCCTCGTTTATTCCAAAACAAGAGAACTCTACTTTCTTTACTTATTATTCCCACAGCTGCTTATTTTACCATAAATAATAGATTATTTTACTCAACAATGACTGTGAACAAACCAGCTGCTAAGTTAATGCCTCCACAAAATGCACCAGGTTGGAATTGGAATCCAAAGAGAATTATCTTTGATGCTAATTGTATCATTGATAACACATCTAAATTATATGATTCATTATCCAAGATTGAAAATCCAACAATTGATAACTTCGTATTACCTTGGATTCATCAAGAAAATAAAATAGCACCATTAATCAATCAAATTTGTTTCTTACAACATGTTTCTGAGAACAAAAATGTAAGAGATGCCTCTATGGAAGCTACTGAACTTTTACAAAATTTCGAAATTGAATCTTCTTTAAGAAGAGATCTTTTCTTACAATTTGATAAAATTTGGTCGAATATATCTAATGACAAACAGAGGTTTATTGATAATGGTGATTATGAAACTTATAAATTCGTTGAGAAATGTCACAAAGATTATATTCGTTCTGGTTTAAATCTTTCAAGTGAAAGTAGAGACAAAATTAAGGAAATTAAAATTAAGATTGCTTCGAATTCTTTACAATATTCAAAGAATCTAGGTGAACAAAAGAATTATGTCTCCTTTACCAAAGAACAACTAGATGGTGTCTCGGAAACTGTTATGGAACAATTCGAAACTTTTAAAGATGAAAAATCTAATGAAACAATGTATAAAGTTACATTTAAGTATCCTGATATTTTCCCAGTTTTAAAGACTGCCAAGAACCCAGAGACAAGAAAGATTGCTTTCAATGCTGACCAGAATAAAGTTCCTGAAAATGAAAAATTATTTACAGAGACATTATCCCTAAGAGATCAACTAGCCGAGCTGTTAGGTTATTCAACATATGCAAACTACAATCTAGAGATCAAAATGGCAAAGAAGCAGGAAACAGTTTTTGATTTTTTGATTGACTTGAAGGATAAATTAAAACCTTTGGCAAAGAAAGAAATTGAGATTTTAAAATCTCTAAAGGAAAAAGATTATAAAGACATGGCTATACCATTTGATGGTAACTATTACATCTGGGATCATCGTTATTATGACAATAAATATTTAAAGGATAACTTCAATGTCGATCTAGAAAAGATTTCCGAGTATTATCCATTAGATTCCACAATCAATGGAATGTTGAAAATATATGAAACTTTATTGAAATTACAGTTTGTTGAAGAAACCGATTTATCAAAGAAAAATGTCTGGCATGAAGATGTTAAGCAGTTAGCTGTATGGAAGATGGATAATGTTGACCAACCAGAATTTGTAGGTTGGATATACTTTGATTTACATCCAAGAGATGGTAAATATGGGCACGCTGCCAATTTCGGTATTTCATCTTCTTATATCGATGAAGACAAGAAGAGATCATACCCTGTTACTGCTTTAGTTTGTAACTTCTCTAAATCAACAGCTACTAAACCATCTTTATTAAAGCATAATGAAATTACTACTTTCTTCCATGAATTAGGTCATGGTATTCATGACTTAGTTGGTAAAAATAAAGTATCTAGATTCAATGGACCAGGTGCTACCCCATGGGATTTCGTAGAGGCCCCATCTCAAATGTTAGAGTTCTGGACATGGAATAAAGAAGAGTTATTATCACTATCGAAGCATTATAAGACAGATGAAAAGATTCCAACCAAACTACTAGATTCATTAATCTCTACAAAACATGTCAACAGCGCATTATTCTCCTTAAGACAGTTGCATTTTGGTCTATTTGATATGACAGTTCATACAAATAAAGATCTTAAGAATTTAAACCTCGAAAAATTATGGAACGAATCAAGAGAAGAAATATGTCTTGTACAAAATGGTAATGAATTCTCTAAGGGTTACGATTCTTTTGGCCATATTATGTCAGATTCTTATTCTGCTGGTTATTATGGATATATGTGGGCAGAGGTATTTGCCACAGATATGTATTATAGTAAGTTTAAGGCTAATCCATTGGATAGTACTGTTGGTGTTAAGTATAGAGATATCGTATTAGCTAATGGTGGTTTATATGAAATTGAGGATAAATTAGTTGAATTTTTGGGTAGAGAACCATCAAAAGATGCATTCTTACAAGAATTAGGATTAAGCAATTGATATTAAACAATATATATATATATATATATATATGAATTATTATTAATATAATGTTGGGTAACCTAAAGTAAATAGTCTAAAGAATATGAATAAGTTTGATAAATGTTCAAGATATCTGGTAAAATTTTTTAACTTTCTAAATTTAAAGATATTATTAATTGTTACAATTATTAGATTAATTAAATTTTGACCAATTTCAAACATTGATTCCTTAATAAATGAATTACAAAGAATAATTCTTTTGTTTAATTTTTCAATGAGTAAATAATTAACTAATTTGTTATGTGTGATATCATCAGAATTATTAAGGCAAAAATCCCTCTCTTTTTTCAGTTTTGTTCTTGCCTTAAAAGCATGTAGTACATCAAGTATCGATTTTCTTAAGGATAAAATTAGAGAAATGAACCAAATTTTGGGACCACAATCCCCTCTGTTTAAAGTTTTATAAAAAAGATTATTCTCATCAATTATACCGATACTCTTTAAGAAATATAGGTTATCAAATATTCTTGAAATATGATCTAATTTATTCAATAGATGTTCTTCGAGGCCATTCGCAGTACGATTGAAATCGTTGAATGAAGAGGTTGAAGATGATGACTCCTTGGGATTTGTATCAGAGGATGACATCTACCATTGGATATCTTTAAGGGTGTGACAGCACTTAAGTAGTGAATCAACAAAATTGTTCCAGATAAACTGTAAGTGATAACCAACAATTGGCTCTATCGAAAGACCGTAAGAAATCCTATTGAAAAAAGTGTGGTCATTTTTGAGGATTAGAAAATAAATGATTCTAGGAAGCATCGCAAAAAGACGCAATCGGAAATCTAAAGAAAAATATGTTGATATATATAAAAAGATAAACGCATTTAAAAAAAAAAACACTTTTCTGGAATGTCATTCACATTCCTTGTTTGTTCTTTATGTTTACTCTTGATTTAGCAAATTTTATATTATAGGGTAGATATTACAGAAGTGAACGTTTGTGTAAATAGATTACGTTTTGCAAATGGTAGGATAGAAGTGGAGTTCTATAAGAAATTGACAATACATGATTCAACAAGTCGTACCTGAATATACAAAGGTATATAAGATCGGAAGCACGTTACAGAACTCGAATTAGTGTGCTTGGATCAAGACCATGGTCTAATAAGTTTATCACAACTTTTCCAGCTGATGTATGGTTTCCCATAGGGGCCCTGCATACTAAGATAAGAGTGTCACTGCCATATAAATTCCTTTATCCGGTTTCTTCGTACAAAACTGATTTTAAAAGAATAAAAATACGGAGGTCAGCTGACTTTTAAATAACAAAAAATGATAAAAGAGAACATGCTATTTGTGTCACGTGCCAAGTATTGGTCATGGCCTCATAGTGAGGTATATGACAATAGAGATCACTATGTTAAGCACTTGTCCACTGAAGAGACCCAAATATCTATATAGTTTGAATGGCACTTTCCATATGTGCTCTGTATTGTATATATTTAGCCTGTATATAGCCAGCTATGCGTCCTCAAGCTGGATATTTGAGGCCCTAGCTCTTCTTGTTTGCCACCCAGTAAGGAGGAGGATCTGTTTCTGGAGCCCGAAAAACAGTGTTACCCTCTGAATTTTTGTTTTTCGGCCAATCAGAATGCCGCGTTTGGGGGTCAAGAGGGTAAGAAAGATTTAATTTTGTGTCGCGCACGGGTGGCTTTCGCAATTTCTTACCACTTTTTTTGGTTTTTCTGTTATTTTCAACTGTTAGTTTGAAAGCTAGGGTTTGTTGTTTAGATCATAGTGTACGAGCACAAGCACAGGCACAAGGGTTTAGGGTTAAGGGTTTAGGTCTTATTTTATTTTAGCCCTAAGTTACATTTTTGAATCATTTCTATTTTAGTTCTCGAAAATATTTCAGCTTTTTTGAAATCGGTACCTACTTAGTTATTTCTTCTGCTCCTAATTTGAGTCGGCGGCTTTTTTCTGTTCTTACTAATTTTTTTTTCAAATAAATAATTACTAAGGCGTTCTACGTATACATCGCAACTGATTTCAAGTTTGTTTGTTCTTTTCCTTTCAATTCTCTGCTATATTTTGACGCCTTAATTGAGCTGCTCATAATAATTTTTTCTATTTTTTCTCATATATCACTTTGTTATCTTTTAAAGTATGGCTTTATCTGCTAAACGGACCTGTCCGGAACTTATTTCTTCTGATTTCAATAAGAGAAATAGACCTTCTTCTTTGAAGTTATCTCAATTTGAAAACAAAATTCCAAGAAGATCAAATTCCAAATTTTTTAAATTATCAAATTCAAATACTAATACTAATATTCAATCATTATACAAAGAAAACAATGATCCTCATTTTTCTAATCTTTGTGAAGGATTTAAGTTTAACTCCTTAAGTCTTTTAGGAAAAGATTTTCAAGATGATAATCATTCTTCTTCATCATCCTCTAGTAGTAGTGAAGAGAATGGGAATACTTATTTTCAAAGTATTTCATCAAATTCTATGTTGAATAAGAATAACATGAATCTCTATGAATGTAATTCAAATTCAACAAGAAAACTATCTTCTCTATCAAGATCCGAATCATTTTCTAACACTAGAAAGAATAGTTTCTCTAAATCTGATCTCATTGCTAGAGAGCGTTGTTATGATTATATCGTTCAATCTATTGATGAAGTTTGGGCTCGTTACTGTGACTCTACTTCTTCTGCAGAGGCAGTGGTTTACGGTAGTGCATGTAGAAAATCATCAGTATTATCAAATTCATATAAGAATGATTACAAAAATACTTACGCATCCATACGTTATAAAGCACCTTTAAAATCATTAAAATTATCAGATGATGATGAGAGTGATTGGTCCGAAGATGACTCAAGAACTTTTTCTAATAATAAATTTACTAATAATAAGTTTATATTATCAAATCTTGAAACTGATGAGGATAATGACTATGACGATGATTATAAATCTGAGACAACTACAATTACTGAATATGAGACCGATTCAAATGAATTTCGTCCAATTTCTCAGTTACCAGATTGTGTCAAATTAGAATCATTAAAATGTAGACTAACAAATGCTAAAAATGATTTGGAACAGTACTACGATTCAAAAGAATATAATAGTTGTATTATGTTTTGGAATCGTTGGGATATGATCAAATATAGCGCTGTTGAAGTAATGGAAGACGATGATGATGACACTGTTATAGAATCAACGCTAGATGAATTAGAAGAAGGTAGATGCTATTTCGAATAAATTAGTATCTTATTTCTCTTTCTTTTAATCTCTAATTTATTTTATTTTACTTTTATTTTTTTTTCTCTACACTGGGTAGTATTGGGTGGGCGGTTTATTATTACGATGTTTTTTTTTCCTATTATAAAAAAAGTTTTTCTTTGTATATACACGACAATTTATATTTATTCTATAGAATTTTAGGCTATTTTTATTAATATCCTCTATTAAATTATTATTTCTTTCATCTTTCCCTCTCTAAAATCAATCATGCGTAAACATATTCTTATCTGTCATTTCTTAAGTGGTTAGTTGAGCTGTTTTCACTTCTATTTTCTTATGTGTAAAGGCGATATCCGCCGCGTCAAAAAAAAAAAAAAAAAGTTTCACACCAAAACTCAGGGCTTGAAGGAAATATAATTGTTTTAAATAGATACCTAACGAATGGAAACTACAATATCCTGATACATAGCATTATTCTGAATCAAAGCTCGAAACATATCTGTCTCATACTTTGTTTATTATTCTTTTACCAAGAGACGTAAAGGTGAATATATAAAGCAACCTACAAAAAAGCATCTTTTCATCCCACAAGTTAGCTACCTGATCATATTCAAAATACTAGAGCTCCAAAATAGACATAATACAAAGACACTATGTTCCAAGATGAAATATATTCCAATAATACTAAAACGACTACAGATAGATCAAAACATGTAAGTTTCAAACCTAATAAGGAATTCTATACAAATAATTATTCAAATAACTATGTTCATACAGGTTCATTCCCACAGAAGCATGTATCAAATATAGAAGACCCAGTAGAAGGATATCCGAAGCTACGAACTCTATTTCAAGAAAAGGAAAAACAAATTTCTAAGCATGCTACTACTCCCTTTGGTTGTAAAGTAGAGATTGATCAAATGGTTCCAACCCTAAATAGATGGATACAAAGAGATAATCTCACATTTGATGTAGTAATGATAGGTTGTCTGACTGATAACCAGTTTATATATCCTTTATTGACCCAACTACCCTTGGACAAACTAGTATCAAAACCTGGCTTTCTTTTTATATGGGCAAGTGCACAAAAGATTAATGAATTATCAAAATTATTGAATAATGAAATTTGGGCTAAAAAATTTAGGAGAAGTGAAGAATTAGTATTTGTACCAATAGATAAAGATTCTCCTTTTTATCCCGGTTTAGCCCAAGATGATAATAGTCTTATGGAGAAGATGCAATGGCATTGTTGGATGTGTATTACAGGTACAGTGAGGAGATCTACAGATGGCCATTTAATTCATTGTAACGTAGATACCGATTTAAGTATCGAGACTAAAGATACAAAAAATGGAGCAGTACCATCTCAAATATATAAAGTAGCTGAAAACTTCTCTACTGCAACAAGAAGATTACACATTATTCCAGCAAGGACAGGTTTGGAAACTCCAGTTAGAGTAAGACCAGGTTGGGTTATTATGAGTCCCGATGTAATGCTAGATAATTTTGCTCCAAAGAGATACATGGATGAAATATCGAATGTTGGGTTTAATATTCCCTTGAAAAGTGAAATTGAACACTTAAGACCAAAGAGTCCTGTTCAAAAGGCCTAAAACTTGATTTCATACCCACTATTTTGCATTTTATTATTTACTTTTTATTTATTTACTAATCATGAATCTTTTATACATACAAATTTATAAGGTAAATACCATAAAAAATATCTGGCTGGATAACATAACTGAAAATGATTTTTTTTTATTGTTTACAAATAAAGTACTTTACACATTTTTAGAATATAAGTGACAATGATACCAAATGTCATAGATTGCTAACGAAAAGTAAATAAATCAAGAAAAGGTGGAAAATTATGTAAACAAATAAACAAATATTGTAAACAAAACAGTAAAGTGTAAACAATTGCTTTTATATTCTCTTAGAATTATTAGCAGGACTCTCAATATCGTTCTTTTTTAATATTTGGAAAAATCGTGTAAATATCCTATTTAGGAAGTTTACACGATTTTGTATAATTTTCTCCTCCAAGTAAAAGAAAAAAGGTGAATTTACCGGAATTCAGTAATTAATAGTTTACTAGTATTATTTATTTACAGTTAACTTTAGAATATGTGAAGTTGATATAAAATCTTACTTAAAATTGTAAAGTAAAAGTTAGAGCTTGGGCAACTTTGTATGTATTATTGGCTACGACTTAAGAAATACAAGGTAGCTATATATTTACTTTTACGATATACTACTAAAATCATTGATAACATACATTCAGTGCCCTAAATAGTTGAGAAACACTCTTGATTTTGTTATGTACGTTCTGCTTTCATTTCTTGCGTAAAAATCCCAGTAGTGTAAATCATTCGTATGATATATAATCTGTTTAATTTATATAAAGATTTTTCTTTCTGAAGTAAACAACCTAACCCACAATTTTCTTGAGCACTATTTTATTATCAGTAGAGCCCTCTTATTCAAAAGTCACTTTTTTCTAACAAGGTAATAGACTTTTTTTATGAAATAGGAATAGGAATCATCAGATATATTGGTTTTTAATAAGGTGTTAGTTAAACTTACCTTACGTACTTTGAAGACCTACATTTTGAGTCTTAATTGTATTCACTGAATATAACTATATATGTTCCAAGACTTTGAAGATTGACCATGTAATCAATTTTTCAAAAATTGTAGTTTATACAAGTAAAGGATTGACATGACACTTTGATATTCAAGATGGCATGTATTTAAAGTTTAGTTAATTGAATCTTAAGCTTGCAATCAAAAAAAAACTTTACAAAGTAGGGCTTCACCTATTTTTTGAAGTGCACAAGACTTTAAGCAAGTAACAGGCTATAAAATTTAGCATTTACTTTAATAACTTTCTCCCTTTTAATATAGATTTGGGACGAATGACTTCAATTAGATTATGCAAACTTCTAGCAAAGATATTCAACATATTCTTTCAAATGGGAACAAACGTATTCCATCTTGTACGTTTAATGTTATTGATAATGACCACTTCTCTTTTATTCAAGATAAAGGTTTAAGATATATGTTATCGCATACGCTAGCTTAATTTCATATTAACTGTCAATAATTTTAAGTATACGATCACGTGCTTCTTTTGGAAAAATTTTCAAGTGATGAGCGGAAAAGCGATGAGCATCAAATTTTGGAAATTGGATACAGATTTATTTTAACTACTTCTAGCATTGAGTAATCATAGTTACCTCGAGCATATATATCTTCCACAATAAAGAGGACACTAAAAACTTAACGGAATGGGTAAAACACAGAAGAAAAATTCTAAAGGTCGTTTAGATAGATACTATTACCTGGCCAAAGAGAAAGGCTACCGTGCTCGTTCATCTTTCAAAGTTATTCAAATAAATGAGAAGTTTGGTCATTTCTTAGAAAAATCTAAAGTTGTTATTGATTTATGTGCTGCACCAGGTTCATGGTGTCAAGTTGCCTCGAAATTATGTCCTGTAAATTCTTTAATTATCGGTGTGGATATTGTTCCAATGAAACCTATGCCAAATGTCATAACTTTCCAAAGTGATATCACCACAGAAGATTGTAGATCTAAATTAAGAGGATATATGAAAACATGGAAAGCTGACACTGTTTTACATGATGGTGCTCCAAATGTTGGTTTAGGATGGGTGCAAGATGCTTTCACTCAATCACATTTAACACTACAAGCGTTGAAATTAGCAGTTGAAAATTTAGTTGTCAATGGTACCTTTATTACAAAAGTCTTCAGATCTAAGGATTATAACAAGTTAATCTGGGTCTTCCAACAACTATTCGACAAAGTCGAAGCCACTAAGCCACCTGCTTCAAGAAATGTCTCTGCAGAAATTTTCGTTGTTTGTAAGGGGTTTAAAGCTCCAAAAAAATTAGATCCAAGATTATTAGATCCTAAGGAAGTCTTTGAAGAATTGCCTGATGGACCACAGAATATGGAATCCAAAATTTACAATCCAGAAAAGAAGGTGAGGAAGAGAGGGGGTTATGAAGAAGGTGACAATTTACTATATCATGAAACTTCAGTTATGGACTTTGTTAAGACTGAAGACCCAATTACCATGCTAGGTACAATTAATAAATTTACAATAGACAAGGATGATCATGAATGGAGGATAGTAAAGAAATTGAAACAAACAACTAAAGAATTTTTACTATGTATCGAAGATTTAAAAGTCTTGGGTAAGAAGGATTTCAAAATGATCTTAAAATGGAGAAAATATGCTAGAGATTTACTAGGATTAGATAAGGACGAGGATAAAGGTGATATTGAAGTAACACCATTAACAGAAGAAGAACAAATTGAGAAAGAGTTACAAGAGTTACAAGAAAAGCAACGTTTGAATCAAAAGCGTGAAAGAAGAAAGAAGAATGAAATGAAACAGAAGGAAATTACAAGAATGCAAATGAATATGATTACTCCAACCGATATTGGTATTGAAGCTGCAAATCTTGGAAAAGATTCACTTTTCAACTTGAAATCTGCCGAAAAGACCGGTATATTAGATAAACTTGCCAAGGGTAAGAAAAGAATGATCTTCACTGATGAGGAGTTAGCTAGAGATAATGATATTCACATTGATGAGACTTTAGTTAAGGAGCGTGATAATGAAAAGGATGCTGATGATTTGGAGGCTGAATTGGATGCTATGTATGACAATTACAAGACTAGAAAATCAGAAAGAGATGCTCATTTCAGGGCCAAACAAGCTAGAGGTGGTGATAATGAGGATGAATGGACTGGATTCAATGATAATAAAGAACAAGAAACTGAAGATGGTCAAGATGGTACTGAGAAAGATTATATTAGTGATGACGATACTGATAGTGAATTATCTGATTCAGATGATGATGAAGCGATTAATTCTTTGATAAGTAAATTAAAGGGAGAAGCCGGTGACAACAAATTGAGTAGTAAAGCCCGGAGATTATTCAATGACCCAATCTTTGACAATGTTGAGGCAGATTTACCATCTGTTGAACAAACAAAGGAGTTAAGCTCTGAATATGTTGGTGATATCTCCAAACTAAATAAGAAGAGACCATTAAAGGAAATGCAAAAGAGTAATTCAAATAAGGATGATGATAGTTCGTCAGATTCCGAATCAGATTCCGAATCAGATTTTGAAATTGTACCGAATAAGAGTGGTGATGATATGGCAGATATTGATTCTGATTATGATTCTGAAGAAGAAAGAAAACAAAGTGCCAAGGACAAACATGCTAAAGAATTAGATATTGCTACAGTTGAGGCCATGACATTAGCCCATCAATTAGCGTTAGGACAAAGAACTAAGCATGATTTAGTAGATGAAGGTTTTAATAGATATACATTCCGTGATACAGAGAATCTTCCGGACTGGTTCCTTGAAGATGAAAAAGAGCATTCCAAGATCAATAGACCTATTACTAAGGAAGCTGTCATGGCTATTAAGGAAAAAATGAGAGCGTTGAATGCTCGTCCAATTAAGAAAGTTGCTGAAGCTAAAGCTAGAAAGAAGATGCGTGCAGTTTCACGTTTAGAGAAGATTAAGAAGAAAGCTGGTTTAATTAATGATGATAATGATAAATCTGAAAGAGATAAAGCAGAAGAGATTGCTAAATTAATGCGTAAAGTTAATAAGAAACAAAGTTCTAGACAAAAAGTTACACTTGTCTATGCCAGCGGTAAGAATAGAGGGTTATCAGGTAGACCAAAGGGTGTTAAAGGTAGATATAAGATGGTTGATGGTGTATTAAAGAATGAACAAAGGGCATTGAAGCGTATTGCAAAGAAGCATCATAAAAAATGATATAGGATTTGTAAAAAGAGTAATAATTAAAATCATTGTATAATAATAATAAAAATCAATAAAAAAAAGAGATAGAATTTTACGTTAAGTAAAGTATATACATTATGCATGATTTGAATTTTCCAAATAATTTATATAAGATATAAAGAATTGAAGATACGATAGTGATTAAAGTACCGAGATGAATATTATCATAATTTTTTGTATCAGCGGTAGGAATTGGAATTGTCAACATAGTTGAATTTAAGGGAAAAAAGATTGAATTATCAGTGAAATAAGATTCATAACCTAAATTTTTTGAATAGAAAGGATTATGTGAAACATCATTTGAATTAGTATCACAAGCTTTAAATACTTTAGGAATGAATGATATATTATCATAAGAGCCATTCAATTTAGGTAAGATGTAACGAGAATGGATAGTGATTTCATTTAGTGATTCTGGAGATAATTGAAATAGAGATTCGGAACCTGATGAGTTTGAATTTAGTAGATAAGATGGTAATTCGAGATCATGATTACCGTATAGGAGTAAAGGATTTGATTGAAATTTATCGATAAATAAATCATTTGGTAATTGCATATATAGATAATATTGACAATTTTGAATTTTTTTATGAGAGGTAAGATCTATATTAATCTTTGGATGTAAACCGATTGGTTCTTGAATAGAGATTGGTGTAAGTTTGTTTTCATCGATGTTGATAAACATTGGATTATAAAAAAGGGCAGTTTTGATGCATTTATCAATATTAGTATCATTTTTCCATAGACACCTTATACCTGAGAGATTGATATCCATGTTATCATTTGAATCCTTGTAGAAGATCCCTACTTCTAATTTTTCATCATTTTGTAATTTACTTATATGAATAGTATCATCATTTGAATTTATAGTTGAATATTCAGTAATTGAGATAGTATTATTAATTAGATGAATATCATATTTATTATTTTGCCAATTGAATAATGTATGTAAGTTAGAAGGGATATATTTTGTGATATCAAAATCAGAAAAATTATTTGAATGGAATAGATTATATTTAGTAGTCTTGATGGACGACGGTAAAGTTGTTGAATTGGAGTGATAGATATTAAGACCGAAATTGAGATCTGGTTGAATGATTGAAAAATCATTTGGAATAAGGAATGGATTCCAAGTAATACGAGCGATAGAGTGTATATTATTTTGATCATCAGTGTTAATGATGTAACGTCTTTGTATTATTGTATTGTTACCCGATAAGGAAAGGTGAGTGGTATTATAGTTCATGAGATGATTGATTTCATCAGGATTATTATAGATGGCGGTAATTCTTGTTTTGATTGACATTGTGGGGGAAGGGTAGTGGGTGTAGAAAAGAAATGGTTTTGAATATAGTTTATAAAATACCTAATAGTGTAGGGTATATCATGTAATAAGAAAAGAGGCAATTTTTTTTTCAAGACGGAATCGAGTATATTTTTTTAAATAAAAACTTGCAAAAAAAAAAAATGTAATAGAATAGATAATTTGAAGTGGAATGGGGAATGGTAATTATAATAATAAATATATAATAAAAAGTAAAATAGAAACTGCATAACAGTCAAGTACACTCGTTTAATAAAAATCCTGACAAATATTGTAATAATAGATATAAAATTTTTTAAAATTTAAGAAAAGAAGAAAATAAGAATGGCTGATACACAACGATTACAAGTGAATGAGGTACCACCACTACTAACGCCATCTAGACGAGGACATCGTCATAAGAGGTCGTTTGCTATATCAGGAGATTTTGAGTTTTTGAAACAACCGATGAAGGAGAGTGATAATGTTGAAATATTTCAAACGTTAACACCAAAGAAACCATCAACGATATCAAGTGGTAGTAATAATAATAATATTGGATCTAGTCCACGATTCTTTATCAGTGAGGAGCCAAAATTTTCGTCACCTATAAGAGGAGTTCCTGATGCGATAATAAATCTTGATGATGTGTTAAAGACAAGACCACGATCATTTAAGTCTCATAGACGGAGTGAGTCAGCACCAGCGGATTTAGAAGTATTATTACCGAATTTCAATAGCGGTAGTGGAATTAAGAAGAATTATCGAGATAAAGAGGAAGAATTGTTGATTAAAGAGGAAGAAGAAGGGAATGAAGAAGGGATTGGGTTATTGTTATCGCCATTACGACCAGGAGGAGGATGTAGTAAGAATGTGGAAGAGAATTTGTCACCTAGTAAATATAATAGTAATCGAATAAGGGGACAAAGACAACGATATTATCATTATACGAAACAGATACCACCAATTCCGGTTGTGAATGTAAATGGGAATGAAGAAGTAAATGAGAAGAAATCTATGGTGTCATTAAATTCTAATAATTCTTCAATGAGTTATACGCCAAAGAGAGGAGGAAGTAATAATAATACGCCTAATACACCATATTCGATAATGATGAATGATGGTAGGAAGATAAATTCCAATAAGAATATATTCAAATATGAGAGTCAAGTGTATGATATAGATGAAGATAATGAGAGTATGATATCGATTGAAGTTGGAGTGAAGAGTATTGAAATCGATAATGAGAAGGATAAAAAGGGGAAGAAGAAATCAAGATTAAGTATATTCTATAAATTATTTAAGTAGACAATTCTGAAATTTCTCTTGGAAAAGAAGTTTCTAATAATAAATCCATAATATTAAAATTTGAATTCTTTAAAGAGATGAAAAGATCTTTCGATTTGATGATAATAATTCCTAAGAACGCTAATGAATTGAAACCAATAGGGACCGAAGAGGCCATAAGATTTGCTCTTGGAACAATAATGATACGATTCATATCCATCATTAAATTGTACGATATAACCGACTCATTATTGAAGAACGCCGATCTAATATGATCCAACACCTGCATATATCTAGAATGGACCGAAGCGTCAATAACCCGATTGGGAATTGGAATAATGAAATGATGGAAGGGCAACAGATGATTAAGATAGACACCACCATTACCACAAGGGGAAACAGAGTTATCACAATGGAACAGAAATGGGGAAAAAAATGGTGTCAGCGTGTGCAGCTGGAGGTGTTTGTGTCTCTGTGAGGATCCCGACGAGGGTCCCGAATTGAATATCACGAAATAACGCGAATCCAATTGAGACAGCAGAGAATACGCGACAGAGAGTTCATGGTGAGACAAGGGTCCCAACTGGTCGTGGAACTCGTTGGTCACCAGCAGCGAGTGGTTGCGCGATGTTGGGAACCGGTTCAGTACCAGCTTGAAGTGACCCATGCTATCGAACTCCAGCCGGCGCGCCACTGTAAGCTCTGGCTCGTCGCGGCCTAGTGGGTCTGGTACCTGCCTGTCTGGGACGTCTCCGAACTCTGGTTTGCGGCCTAGGTCTCCGTTGTGAACCAGACAGAACGGCACGTGTCCCTGCTGTGTGCACCACACTCTCTCGCTCTCGCTCTTGCTCTCGCTCTTACTTTCATACAAAACATCACCGGCGACGACTGCAGCTCTGAATTTTTCGCTGATTCGCGACTCCATCTTTGCTTTTTGCTTTTTGCTTTTTGCTTTTTGCTCTTTCTTTTCTTCTCTTCTCTGCTGTTCCCGGCCGCTGCCTCTTTAAGTAAGCGCCAGGGAAAAAAAAAGCGCAGACGCGACTCACAGGGCCCGGCCCTCTTTGCACCGGCCGCAACGTCCTAATCGGGAAACAGCTGCTCCAGGGAACCCGCAGCCTCCTGCCCCTTTCGGACACACACACGCGCCCCCCTCTTAAACCTCCGCACCACTCCTTATCCCCGCCTGCCTTGTCTGCTGTTTTCGTTATCGTGATTATTATTGTAAAAAAGAAACACACAGGAAAAATTTTTTTCTTCTCTGCTGGAAGAAAAAAAAACATATAAAAACCATCTTTAACTATTTTCACTGTGGTATCTGTTTTTATTTTCATTTTCTATTTCTATTTTCTATTTCTATTTTTTACTTTGTATATATCATAACAACACTCACTCACAACTCACATACATTCAATAATGCAATTCAAATCTATCGTCGCTGCTTTCGCTTTAGCCGTTGCTGTTCAAGCTCAAAACGTTTCTAACTCTACCGTCCCATCTACCAACGGTACTACTCCAATGCAAAACGGTACCAACGGTACTAACGGTACTTCTACTTCTAAGATCTCTACCGGTGCTGCCGCTTCTAACACTTTAGGTGCTGGTGTCTTCGGTGCTGCTATCGCCGCCGGTGTTGCTTTCTTATTCTAAGTATAATTTTAATTTAATTTAATTTAATTTAATTATTATATTCTTTTTTTTTCTATAAACAAAAAAAAATGAAAATTCTATAGATTTAGAAATATTATTCTAGGACCCTTTTTTCTCTATTTTTTTATATATATATATATTTTTCTTCCCTATTCTTTATATCTCTTATATCTTTTTTTTTAATTATTAATTTATTAACGTCACAATCTTTTGTCTTTTTTTTTTTTAATTCTCTTTTGCTGACGCAAAATATTCACTGGTATTTAAACTCATATATGTCACAAAAGATTTATTTTATAACTACTATTTTATATATTACAGACAAAACAAGACAAGACAACACAAACAATGAATTTATTCAGTATTATCATACTACTCTCCTGCATTAACTTCTCCTTTTCAACTACTTTCAACTCTTTAAATAATATTCCTCATAATATTAAACCAAATATCGATTTCTTATTAAATAAGAGATCTTCAAATTTAAACAATACTTCCTTTGAAAAAGATTCTAACTCCATTATTCCTAACTTATGTATTAAAGATAATCATATAATAGATAATTTTAATGATTTAAATCTATTGACTTTAAATTGTAATCAAATTTTCGGTAATTTAATCTTTACTAAAAATTTTAACTCTCAAAATTCAATTATTGATCTAGGTAATATTTCAAAAATTAATGGTAACATTATCATTAAAGATTTATCAAATATTATTAAATTTATAGCTCCAAATCTTTCTCTCATTTCAAATGATTTAATATTAAATAGATTAACTTCTTTAACATCCATTGAGTTACCAAATTTATTAAATTTAAATTCAATCAATTGTAAAATTTTACCAATTTTAAATAATTTATCTCTCAATAAAAATATTATAGTTAATCAAAATATTATCATATCAGATACTTCTCTATCAAATATTGATTATTTCACAAATTTTAATGAAATCGATATCTTTAACATTAATAATAATAGATTCCTAGAAA
Source organism: Kazachstania viticola (assembly GCA_030571575.1). Lineage (NCBI taxonomy): Eukaryota > Fungi > Ascomycota > Saccharomycetes > Saccharomycetales > Saccharomycetaceae > Kazachstania > Kazachstania viticola. Next base: position 24,142 of record JAJLXZ010000018.1, read on the forward strand.
CAATCAACTCTAATTTAAAAATTATTAATAAACAATTATCGATTCATGCTAATTCAAAAGATTTAGAATTAAATTTACCATTCATAGAATCCGTTCAAAATATTACAATTAGAGATACTTCTTCAATTAATTTACCAAATTTACAAATTGTTAATAGTTCTTTAGAATTTATTGAAAATTTTTTCACTCATTTATTATTACCAAATTTAAAATTCGTAGGTGGCACAATTGGTATAATTGATAACATCAATTTAAACTCAGCAAATTTTAATAATTTAACTGAAATTCAAGGTGGTTTAATGATCTCTAATAATTTAAATCTTTTATCAATTAATTTCTTCAATAATTTAAGACAAATTGGTGGCGCTATCCATTTCGATGGTCAATTTAATGACACGTCTTTCAATAATCTAAAATTAGTTAAAGGTAGCGCCTTCATTAAATCTTCATCACCAGAATTAAATTGTAATAAATGGATCTCTTCAAATAATAATGGTCGTTCAATTGTAAGAGGCGGCAAGATTAATTGTACTTCCTTAGGTAATCAAAATTTTTTAAGTTTAGATGAAAATGGTACTATCTTAAACAAAGAAACTACTTCGACTTCAAATTCAAATTCAAATTCCATCTCCCCTAAAAAGAAAAAAGGTATATTGGCTAAGATGTCAAATGGTTCAAATTCTTTATCCTCTTCAAATCATATCATTTCACTCTTACTACTTCTATTCGCATTCTATTAAATTATTTTTTTTTATTTCTACTTCGTTTTCTCATTGCTCATCTCATTCTATATATTTCTTTATAATCTCATATGGTAATAATTTTATCAATCTATCATAATCTATCTTATCATCACCATCTTCAATAATCTGTCGTATTTCACTAGATGAGACATTACTATACTCATCGTCATTCTTCAACACATGTATCTTATCACCCCACTCTCGAGGTATCAATGGCTCATAGTCACCACCTTTAATCTTATCACTATACTCAATTTGATCATCACAATCACCACCACGACTAAGACATAAAAATTCACTCTCTTCCATAAATCGACTCATCGCAACCGATAATTCAATAGGATAATAATATCGAGGCTCCATTATCCTTATCATCGTATCATATCCAACTAAAAACACAGCCTTGTTGATACCATGCTCATATTCCTTCCATAGAATATCACTCTTATCAATGAATTTATCATACTTCGTTAATCCTATCGATACTTCAATTCCCAATTTTTCATGAATTATAACTGACAATACCTTCATCATACTTAATCTCTTATTGAAGCTTTCGATTTTGATACCTTTCTTATCGCTATTATTTATAGATAGTAACAGTAATACATGAATCGATACGTTCCCATCCTCGTAATATTCTTTGGCTCGTCTTACTAAATTATAATGTGCCCAATGTGGTGGATTAAATGATGAATCTAATACTAAAAGAATGGTATTTTTATCATTCAACTCTTTAATACCATCAACTATTTCAAATTCTTTATCCTCTCTTTTAAACGCTTCTGCACTCATATTTACACTACTTTTTTTAACTCTTTTACCTCTTAGTATATCGAGAAATATAAACATCTACTCCACTCACACTTATTTTTTTCCTTTTATACTTCCCGAAAAATAATAAAAAGATTCTTGACGTTTTTGCCGTTTAAAGAATTAAAGCTCTTAAGCAATGTAAATCATAAATATCCTATTTCGATTTCAAAATATATATGTGTGTACACAAAATTCCTATACCTTACATAAACTACTCCCTAACAAGCCAATGAATCTTCAATGCTCTATTGGAAACTTTAGGACGTAAATATAAACATAATCCAAATGCAACTATAATGGTACCTATTAATTTACCCTTTTCAAATGTGGGACTCATAATATCAAATGGCCCAGATGGTGTTATTCTAGTACAAAATATATCATTCCCAATTTGACAAACAACACTTGTCGATTCTAAATTTGTTGAGACTGAAATTAATTTCGATTCTTTACCCATTATCAACTCTCTGAAATGTGATAAAACATAATAATCATTGATTGGAATACCTGAAACGTATGGATTAGCCATAAATTCTTTTCTATCATCTTCTGTCATCTCTTCTTCAACCTTACGTCTAGCATTTAAAACATATTTTGGTATATATGTCATTTGGCCATTTTCTAATTCTAATATTATTGCATTAGTAGTAACACCATATTTTGTTTGTGATATCAATAAATTCTTGATTATCTGTGGGAAAAAATATGATTTACTTACAACTTCCGGTTTGTTAATATTACCTGCCTTTGGATTATATGTTATACTATTGTTAGAGACTCTTTCATTTGGCGTTAATGATTCATATAATTCAATTACTGATATCTTTTGTTCAGGAATTGGATGTAAACTGAAGTATGAATAAATAATCCAGTTCTCACCAAAGATAACCTTTATAGGCAATTCAAAATCAATCTTTTCATCAGATCTATGCTTTTGTGAATGTATTAATTCTCCAGTAAGTGTATCGATAATATTAACAAACATATTACCATCTGCTTTATTACCAACAATATACGCAGCTAAATTAGGATACAAGTACTTATAAAGAACACTTCTATCTCCCAATACATTTCCAACATTAATTGATTTCCCATTATGATTATCATCTCTAGATGCAAATGATATAATCTTTTCATTTATTTCATCTTTCAATTTCACTTTCCAAGTATTCTTGATTTCGTTATTCGTAGAGACCATATGACCAGATATTTCTTTATCAGTATGATCCGTAATATATATTTCGTTCTCTTCTAGTGATAAATCATTGGTCTCAAATAAAGTAACAATTCTCGTCTCATTATTAGAAAGTTTCAAATAGAAGTGCCCTGAATCCTCTAATCTATTAATAGATTCAATAAATACTGATTCTGGGATATCAATACTACCTTGAGACTCTAAAGTTGGTTGAACAAATTCGTTTACAAGTTTATAAATTTGATACTGTCCATTTGAAGAAACCAATATAATCTCGTTTTGCTCTTTATTGTATTCCAGTAAAACTACATTACTTAGAGTAGTTTCGATATCCCATACAATATTACCCTTATTAGCTAAATTCAAAGCTGATAATTTCCCAATATTGTTAACCACTAATAGTAGCTTACTAAAACCAAATTTGAAATTTTGCTTTTCAATCAATTCCTTCTTTGTATCTTCATTAGCTGAAATAGATAGTATATCAGTTAACATTTTACCTGGATTAAACCCATTTCTCTTTAGTAACGTATTAAATCTTTCCAAATCAGAAGTTACTCTATATAAATAAGCTTGCCAGACATTTTCAATTGCTATTTCATGCGTAACTTCATCAATTACTGCTTTGTGTGATAAATCCTTAACACTAATAATTGTTGAGGCAGTAATATTATTTAAGGATTCATCTCTAAACCAACCATTCTCTAAAGTTATATCAGTTTGAAGCTCAGTATTAGTTGTAACAGTGTAATTATAATAGTAATATTTTTTATCTTCTGTGGAGGCTAATATCTTCACAAAGGATTCATTGTTCGTATCAAATAGCTTGATGTCACGAACCTGTTTGGGTAATTCAAACTTTTTGTCAAATCTTTTATTGACTAGATGTTTTCCAATCTTAGAATCGGTTTCGATTTTCCAATCATTCTTGGTACCGTCGTTGCAGAAGGATTCAAAAGTTTCATTGAGTTGAAAAGTTGACCCTAGACGGAATCCATTTACTAAATCGTAACCAAAGACAGTATCAACATGATCATAATCTTGGATATAAAAGTTCTTATCTTTATCATTTGGTAATTGAAATACGTTCTTAGCCTTAATAGGGATTACCACCCTTGCTGACAAGTCTCCATTCAATTCGTTAATATACGATAATATAGTCTCATTTTCATCAAAGTCTGATACGACAAGGAGCTTATTAGTATTTTCAATTGGGATAACACACTTATATTCGCCAACGGTTTCAATTTGCCAATCTGTAACGTAGGCTTCATCCGCAAACAGTGCCCACGCAAATTCACAGACCAATGCAAAGATTATAGCCAATTTATTTAGCATTGGATACAATTGGAAGTGTAGAAGTATGATATATTATTTGAGTATTGCTTACTTATAGATTTTCTATATATATTCAATAATAATAATAATTATATGTGTTTTAATAAAATTGATTATAATTTTTTCAATTCAACTTTTCGATATCTTCATTTCTCGAAATTTTCATTTTCTTGCCGTACTTAAGAAAGTTGGAATAAATTTGATGGAGAGAGATGTTTCAATGCCCAAATTCATCCAGGGATCATTGAAATGCCATGTATTCTTTATATTTATATCATCAGAGGAATTCACAGTGGGTGCTAAATTCATTGAAGCTGGTCTCGTGGGCACCCGAAGTGGAGCAATCTCTTCTGTATTTGCAATTGATGTGTTATCATTCTCTGTGGTGACTTCCTTGTCGGTTTCAGAGGCTGTAATATTGGAAGTAGGAGTAGTAGCATGATCTGACTGTTGGAAGTTTTGTGCGAATTCTTTTCGAGTAGCCTCATTTATAGCCTGTAAGTGTTTTGATTCTGATGAATCATGGAAAATCAAATTAATTAGATTGGGCTTCTTGTTGAATTTAATTAGGTTCAGTTTCATATTTAGATTGAAATTGATGATAGCCATAAATTCGTTAAAAGTCATTGGTTTGAACTCAATGGGTCCAAACCATTTAATGATTGGATTTTCTTGTTCTGCCTGTGCTTTAATTAATGCTACACTCTGTTTGATCTCAGGTAAATTTGTATTAGTAATTGTATTACCACTATTTGCATCCTTAATCTTAAATTTCGTTGGGTCGATGCCTTGTTGATAGAATTTAATAATATCATTGAAGAATTTCTTTTCCTTTGCCAATCTTGATTCTTCTAACCATGGATCATAAGATAGTAGAGATAACCTAGAAATTTCTAGTAGAGATTGAGATAGAATAAAAGAGCCAAGGAATAGGTATGCATATTTTTTGAATAATTGTGCTCTTGTTGGTTTTGTTGAGATGAATAATTTATTAGTGGTAGAAAATCTATTAAGATTAGGCATATCAGCAATATTTTTGATTACTCTTAATTTATTAAATTTCTTCATAAAATATAAACCTAAAGCTGTCTGAATGGATATCAATGTCCATAAACCCTTTCGATTATCAGAGGAAGGGACCAAAGGTCCCCATAGTTTTAAGCCTAAACTTGGCCGCGTGTAGAATTGCTCTTCTTTCTTTTCAATAGGAGGTTTTTCCTCACTTTCGTTGTTATCTTGAGAAGGTGAATATAATGCCATGGCAAGTTATAAACTTTTGAGGTTTGTCTATAGATATAAATTTGTAATAACTGGCTTTTCCTCAAAATTTCTTTGTTTTATATGACTAAAGTCAAATAAAAATAAAACCGAAGACAAAAATTAACTAATATAGAGAAATGAGATACTGGAATTTCCTGCAGATACAAAACGGTAATGAATGACTCGTGAGAATAAATGGTAAGACACGGTAATTATATGCAAGAGATATTAAAAGAACTTAATTTTATGAATGAGAGGATGGAGATGTTCGAAAGACGATTGGAAGAGATACGAGATGAAAGAGAAGTAAGGGAAGAATACGATGAATTGTTGAGAGATCAGAAGAGAATAAATGGAAAAGCCGGTATCTTTGGGAAGATATCCAGGTTAGAGAGAAAAGTACAACCTAAGGTAAGAGGAAGAGTGGTAGAAAGTTTTGATATGAGAAAGTATAACTCCATTAGTACTACCGATGAGATGGATAAAATAATTGTAAAACTTAATGAATTAGAGTTTAAATTACAAGCTTCGATGGATAATGATGAGAGGAGTGGTGATAGATTGACTGTATTAGAAAAAACTGTTGATAAAATGATAAATAATCCTGAAAGCGTAAAGAAAGATGAGGTGCTCATCGAAATAAGTAAGAATATACCTGAATTAATTATTAGTGAAAACGATGAAAGATTGAAATATTGTCAATTGAGGTATCAAGATGTCAATATAGAGATTTGTAAAGGTATGATTATAGGAAAGGATGATACTGAAGAAAATGTAATTGAGAAAGTAATTGAATTACAACAATATCTATTATGTAAGATGATAAGATATGAAGAATGGGGTCAGGTATTACAACATATCTTGTACTGTGGATCCTTCAAAGGTTGTAAAGATATGGGTAATTGGGAACGATATATTGTATTATTATTTGAGGGGTATGATTTTATCAGAATTAATTCTTTAAGAATTATACGATTACGAGAAATGGAAATAAGAAAAGGTGAGAACGTCTATGATTTCTTAATTAGTTTAATACGATATGGTGAAAATATACAAGGATCTGATTTTGTCATTCCGATTATTGTTAATTTAATATATGGGATAGTTTATAAATTTGGGTTTATCACTGTTCCTGATTACACTAAAATAGACAAATTTGCACAATTATATGCGTATATTAATAGCAACATACCTCGAGGACTTGAATTCATATAAAAATGGTAAAAAACAAAGAGAGGGAAAACTTTTTTTTTAAGTTTTTGTATATATCTATAGAAAGTAAATGAAATAAGAGACTTTTAAATTACAATTCATCGTGGTCATATTCATCATCATCTTCATCATCTGCATCATCATCTTCTAACTCAGCTTGCTTTTGTTCTTTTAATTTAAGAGCGTTTAAGTAATCTTTGTAGACTTCTAAAGTATCAACTTTATTAGCAGCATTTTCATTAATGAAAGTTAAGAAAGAGTCTAAAGTTCTTGAACCTTGATAAACGACAGGTTCAGAATCTTTACCAGCAGGATAAAGGATGATAGTTGGGAAACCTTCAATTTCGACGTTATTAACATCATTTAAAGCACCATCGATTTCAGTAATTAATAATTTATCCTTTGTGGATTCATCTGAAGCGATAATATCACCTAATTCTTCATAAGTTGGGGCCATTCTTTTACAATGACCACACCAGTGAGCGTAATATTTAACAAGGACATCTTTCTTTGGGTCTTGGATTGTTTGATCATGAGTCTTACCAACCATCTTAAAGACATTAGAATCTTGAGTTTCTGGAATTTCTTCAGATTTAACGATTGGATCAATCTTATAATTGGAGAAATCTTTAATAAAATTTTTAATATCTTTTTCCTTTAATTGAATCTTAACGTCAGTATTTTTTTCAAATTCAGAATCAGATAGTTGTGGTAAACCATATTTCAAGTTTGAAGTAATGTTATGAATAACGAATAATGGGAATTGTTGTTTCATATTTAAATTTTCAGCATGTCTACCATATTTAGTAGCGTCTAAGGAGACGAAATTAATCTTACCACGGTATTCTTTACCTAATTGAGAGAAGAATTTAGTTCTATCCTTTAAATCTTGATCATCGGTATAGAAATAGTAAGCTAAAGGTTTATTTGAATCCATATAAGCTTGGAAAACGGAGCCATCAATTTCACCGAAATAAGGTAAAGATTCGACTCTTAACCAATCTTGAAGTACAGTAGGATCAGCGATGACATCATCGATTAATTTAGAATCGAATAATACGTCATCATCATTATTTTCAGAATTTTTTAATACAATTTTTTGTTCAGCTTTTGGATCATTAACGTAAATGAAATTATAATCATTTGATAATTTATTGGCGATTTTAGAGTAAGTTTCATTGATTGATTCAATACCGTAGTTAATAACAGAAGGATAGTTTATAGAGTCACTAATTTCATCAAAGGAATCGACATAAGAGACAGTTGGTAAAGATTGTTTAATCATATAGTCTACAATAGCTTGAGAAGATCTTTGACCTGGATAATCCTTAGCACCGGCAACATCATGATCTTTAAAGACTTTAATGGATGGGTAACCTGGAATATTATGTTTAGCACAAAGATCTTGTTCTTTAGTACAATCAATTTGAGCTAAAGTAATATTTTTCTTCTTTAATTCAGTAGCAGCTACAATATATTCTGGAGCTAATTTTTTACAGTGACCACACCAAGGGGCGTAGAATTCAGCCATAACTAAATGGTTTTCACTTATAAAATCTTCGAAGTTGTCATTAGTTAATTGTACGACATCAGAATCTTCTGGAGCGGTAGCTTCTTGAGCTTTAACTGAAGAGACTAGAGGTAAAAGAGATACTGCGGAGAGTAACAATTTCTTGTCTAACAACATAGTTGTATATTTGTAAGTATTTGAAGTGTGGAGTTTACTATCTAGAAAAAGACAAGAACAGTACACGATCAAACAGATTTCAAGAGTGTTAAAACTTAAGCAGAGTATGTATATATATATTACGTTCCGGTAACCGCCGAGCCCATTTTTTATCAAATTTGAGCAGTAGAAAAAGAAAGAAAGAAAAGAAAGAAAAGTACACGGTGGCGAACAGGGGCAAGGGCGAGGGCTTTTGAAATAAAGGGGCGTCTGGGCAAAGGGCATGTAACTATAGCCCACATGCCCACAATGACCATTAGCCCAATAAACCCTCAAACCCGCAATGCCCGCAATGCCCCAGGAATAAAATAGGGGAGCCCTCATTTCCTCTTTCTGTTTCTTTTTTCCCCTAAGAAATAAATAATTAAACGATTTTATTTTATTGCAACTTTAGATTAAATTAAATTAAATTAATTTTCCCCAGTTCATAAACAAATAAATGAGACCATTCTATTTGTTTACTCTCTACCCCACTTAGTCTCGTTACTACACTGACATATCATATCATATCACATTTACTGTTTATTTTAACCCCACTATCACGCCATATGCTGTATATTGAATATACACTGGAGAGGAACAAAAAAAAATGTGCCCCTCATATTTATCGTACGGTTTTCTCTATGGCGCCCCGCAGTGTCTACATATTTTTTCAGATCTTGCATATTCTACTCCATACAGGAAAGAGATATATTTGGCTTGAATTCTATTATCCCGTTAGGATATAAATACCTCTAACATTATCCCTTATCCTCAATTCCATTTCCTCTTGTCTCTTATTGTCTTGTTTTCATCTTTTTTCTTTTCACTATATAAAACTACAACCAACCAATCAATCAATCAATCAATAATGTCATTTGACGACTTACATAAAGTATCCGCTCAACAATTATCTACTGCTGTAGACAGTATTTGCAAAGAATTCGAAGTAGACGCCTCTAAACTAGATGAATTAACTGCTTATTTCATCGAACAGATGGAAAAGGGTCTCGCTCCAGTTGAAGGTGGTGACAAATCTAAGGATAAAGGTTTACCAATGATTCCTTCATTCGTTACCGGTTCTCCAAATGGTACCGAAAAGGGTGTCCTTTTAGCTGCTGATTTAGGTGGTACCAATTTCAGGGTCTGTTCTGTTACCCTAAATGGTGATCATACTTATGCTATTGAACAAATGAAATCTAAGATTCCAGATGATTTATTAGATGACACTTCAGTAACCTCTGAACAATTATTTGCTTACTTAGCAAAGAGAACTGCTACTTTCTTAAAGAAATATCACTCAAAGGAATTAGAATCCGGTGATGATCTAAGATTAGGTTTCACTTTCTCATACCCTGTTGATCAAACTTCTTTAAATTCAGGTACTTTAATTAGATGGACTAAGGGTTTCAATATCCCTGATACCATCGGTAGAGATATCGTGGAATTATATCAAGCTGAATTAGCTAAAGCTGGTATCCCAACAGTTAAAGTCGTAGCTTTAACTAACGATACCGTAGGTACTTATCTATCTCATTGTTACACTTCTGATAACACTGATTCAATGACTACCGGTGAAATCTCCGAACCTATCATCGGTTGTATCTTCGGTACTGGTACTAACGGTTGTTACATGGAAGAAATTAAAAATATTACTAAACTACCAAAACAATTTAGAGAACAATTAGCTAAAGAAGGTAAGACTCATATGGTCGTTAATACAGAATGGGGTTCCTTCGATAATGAATTAAAACATTTACCTGCTACTAAATATGATATCGATATCGATCAAAAATTCTCTCCAAATCCAGGTTTCCATTTATTCGAAAAGAGAGTATCCGGTATGTTCCTTGGTGAATTATTAAGAAATGTATTAATCGATTTACATTCTCGTGGTCTTATCTTCAATCAATACAGATCAACTTCTCAATTACCTCATCGTTTACAAACTCCTTTCCAATTAGATAGTGAAGTCTTATCTCATATCGAAATCGACGACTCTACAGGTTTAAGAGAAACTGAACTTTCTTTATTACAAAGTTTAAGATTACCAACTTCTCCATCTGAACGTAAAGAAATTCAAAAATTAGTAAGAGCTATCTCAAGAAGATCTGCTTACTTAGCTGCTGTCCCAATCGCTGCTATCATCATCAAGACTGGATCATTACACAAGAGATACCACGGTGAAGTAGAAATTGGTTGTGACGGTTCCGTCGTTGAATACTATCCAGGTTTCAGATCAATGATTAGACACGCTTTAGCTTTATCTCCATTAGGTGCTGAAGGTGAACGTAAAGTCCATCTAAAATTAGCAAAGGACGGTTCCGGTGTAGGTAGTGCTTTATGTGCGCTAGTAGCTTAGTTACTCCTATATAAACATCCTTTTTAATGTCCCTTATATATGTTTTAATACAAATAGTTATGATATTTTTACACGATCTCTTCTTCTTTTGTATATGTATAATATAAATATACATTTATTATACACATTTAAGGGTTTTTTTTATTATATACACTATTTTTTTTTAATATTCAATTTATAGGGAGCAATGATTAAAATAAATACACGTATAAAACTTGACAACATACCCCACTGACAAAAGAGCTAAACAAGAATATTCAGATGTTTGATAAGATACAATTGACCAAATTATTAATTCATTCATTGAAAGAACTGGGTTATAATGAAACTGCTTTATCACTACAGAATGAAAGTGGCGGTATACAAGTAGAGTCATCTATCGTTCAAAAACTTTTCAATTTCATTAAGAATGGTACTTATAATAACATTTCTCTTATTATGTTGTTAGATTTACCATTGAAATCCACCGATCCATCAACTACAAAGAGTTATAAGAAGATTCTCTCTGAGAAATTTGATTCACAACAACAAACCCCTTCTTCATCTTCCTCAGTGAATCAAATAATATCATGTTTCAATCATGAATTCAAGCTTTTTAGTTCTTACTTGAATCATATTGCAAATAATCCCTCCCTAATAATTCATTTTAAAGATATTACTGAAATTTATATCCTTATAATTAGACAATTCTTTATAGAACTATTATATCATTATAACGATACAATCACTGCAATAAATTTCCTTAGAACTACAATAAAGGATTATATATCCTTATGGGATTCTATAAGAGATGCTTCTGCAAATTTTGATCCAAATTTATCTGCAGGTTTGATCGAGGATACAGATGAACTTGATGATATTGATTCAATAAATAATTCTTTCCAATATAAAGATCCTTTGAAAAATTTCTCTCCTGATAACTTATTAAGACAACTATCTACACTCTTAACAATACCTAATATTTCGAATAACAGTAATGATAATAATAGCAATTATTCATACGCGGGTATTTGGGATGGTTCAATTGAAAACTCTAGGAATCAACTCACTCAAAAGATTTCGACTTTTATCAATCCTAACGATTTAGTTCCACAAGGTAGACTAATTACTTTATTAAAACAAGCAATTCAATATCAACGCTCAAGGGATGTATTGAACCTATTGGATGATATCGATGATTCGAACTCGAATCTGAACTCAAATCCAAGTATAAAAGAAGTAGATACGGACATGGATATTGATAATGATGACAATAGCTATACCGTTAATCTACTACAAGATAATATCCCAGATTTCCAAAGAATTGACTTTGCAGAGACTTATACTTTATCTGAAAACTCCGATGAAATTTGGTACTTACAATTTTCTCCAGATGGTAAATACTTAGCCAGCGCTTCTGCAGACTCTTTAACTGATAGAAAGATTCTCATATACGATGTCGAGAATGACTTCCAAGTCTATAAAATATTAAGTGGTAACTCACAATGTGTCCTATATTTGTCATTTTCCCCAGATAATAAATACATCGTATCTTGTCCATTCAATGAGATTGCAAACATATATGACATTCATGCCAAGGGTGAACAAACTGATATTATTTCCGATGATTTCAACTCAAATCCAAATCTTTCGTCTACTTCTTCCCGACTACCCCAAACTTATATGAATAAAGAAGGTAAAATTGTTGACCGTATATTTCCAGAAATTATATCCCCTATAGATTCATTTTTAATCCCCGCAAGTGGATCTCTTTCAAAAGATGATATTAAGGATAGGAGTAATAGTGAAGACAATATCGAAAGTGTAACTAAGAACTCACCAAGAATATGGTGTTGCGACTGGTTCCATACAGAAAAACACTCTGGTAAATTTATAGTAGGTTCACCAGATCGTGATGTGGTAATATACGATATGAACTCAAAATCAATAATTTTCAGACTGTCACACAGAATTCTCAACGTGAGACCACCATTATCATCCTCGTCCAATCAACTTCTGAACAGTATGAATCATGCAGGAACAAGCAATAATGATATTGGTGAAAGTAGTGATAATATTACCACTCCAAATGCTCCATTTAGAGGGAAAAATAACAGGATGAACTCTTCTGATAAAGAACTATTTCCAAGGGTTCATGATTTGAAAATCACCTATGATGACAAATATTTAATATTAATGACGCATCAAGGTAAAATAGACGTATATGATCTTTCAATTTTTCCAACCAATGATATCCTAATAAGGACAAGTAATGCTATCCTTGATAACATTACTTTACAAAGGATTTCAAGACTAAATATTAACAAAAATATGACTTGCATTTCCTTACCAATTACTCCAGACATGGCTTCATCTTCTTTATTGCCACCCCCTCTTACGGCATCTTCTAACACACCTAATTCGACACTATCATCATCTAGAAACCAATCATTCAATCAGATTGCTCAAGAGGGCCCATTGGCACGAAATTGGATAACTAACTCGTCTTTACCATCTTTACTATTAATAAACCTACAATATAATGAGATGCAATTATGGGATTTCAAAGAAAATATTCTGATTCAGAAATATTATGGTCAAAAACAAGAACAGTTTATCATTAGATCTAGTTTTGGATACAATAATAAATTAGTGATTAGTGGATCAGAAGACGGTAAAGTGTATATATGGGATCGTGTGAGGGGTAATTTAGTAGGCGTATTACCGGCACATATTACAGATAGACAAATGCCTCTAGGGAGAAATAAGAAATTCGGTAAGAATTGTAATGTGGTGGCATGGAGTCCAACTGACAAAAGCTTATTTGCTTCTGGTGGGGATGACGGTTATATTAAAATATGGAAGGTCATAAAGCGTTAAATATATACATTGTTATATAGGAATACGTAACTCTTATGATTCTCTGAATCTAGCCTTTTTTTCTTCAAGATTCTGAATCAACTACATTAATCTTACTTAACTCTTCAGCTTCTTTTTTCCCTCTGTTAACATCTAACAGGTTAAATATAGGTAGTGAAATCATTAACAATCCAAATAATAAAAAAAATGAATACCGTATATTATGGGTCCTGTCCGTAATCAACCCAATGAGGAAAGGACCGACGATTGAGGAACCCTTATCTGTTATACTAAACATACTGAAAAAAGTAGATTCTTCACCTTTGGGAATAATTAGACTGAATACTGATCGAGAAACAGCAGATAATCCACCTAATGAGATCCCATACCAAATAGCCAATAAAAACATTTCAAATTTATGTTTCAATCCAATATTGCCAAATATAAACCCTAGAATTCCGTAGAAGGGAATAAAACTAGCCCAACATATAATATATATTAAGGTCTTATGTGGTAGCCAATTGAACCTCTTTGCGAAAAACTGTGGTATTACAAAGGCACCAACCATAGCATGTATCATCGTAATTATACTGATTATAATCAATTGTAAAGTGTTCATCTGTAATTCAGTCTTAGAGAAAAGGATAGCAGTTGAATTTATTGTTGTTAGGGAATCACTAATGATGAACCAGCCTATAAGGAAAATCATTACGTCCTTTAACAGCCTGGCATTCCTGAAAGCTTTCCATAAAGATAACCATCCATAATTTAATGGTTTCAATGAGAATCGATTTCTTAAGTGTATTCTTGCTTCAGAGATTGGTGTAGCAATTGCATTATTGTTATTGTTTTCTGTTGTAGAAGAAACGTCTATCTCTAAATCATGAAATAACCAAAACATAGGCAATCCCCATAATATCCACCATATTCCAACAAAGAAAATAGCGATTTGAATATCTTGTTTTGATTTACTCTTCCCCACAAGAAAAATGGAAAACAATTGGACTAATAATGCACTAGAGTAACCGATACTTGCTCCTCTACCACTTATAATACTTGTTAATTTGTCTGTTATCTCATTTTTGTTGCCTTGTTCATTCCTAATATCAAACATCGTTAGATGTGTGACAAATATGGGCAATAAAGAATTCCCAACTACATTGATAACCCCATAGCAAGAGTTTGCTATAATATACAGTACGGGAAGAGAGTATATCTGTGATACGTTCAGTTGTGAGATTAAAACGGTAGAAAATGATCCAATCACACTAAATGAAACAATTACTAAACCTTTCAACCGTATGGAATTCCAAAGATCAACTATCCCTGACACTGTAATAACGATGAATGTTTGGAAGAGTACACTTATGGAGAAAACGTATAATGCAAAACTTGAAGTATCAATGAATATGGAACTATTGAATAAAGGAACTACACATTTCTCATTCTGTGTAGAACAAGGTATAGAATGATCATATAGATCAACGCCATTTATTCGTGCAAATTGTTCTAATAACAGCGGAATATATGTAGAAACAGCGGAGACTACAAATGGCTCACTTGAAAAGGAGTAAAAGTACCAACCCTTTATATTATTCTTTGTAATCCTTAGAGATAAGGCATCATTATTTTCTACACCAATTGAAGGCTCATTCATAACTTCGGTAAGGAATAAAGAAATGTACTTAGATATGTAATTTGGTCATGAGCTAGCCCAAAAGATGAAGAAAATTTATCTATCAAACGTCAAATATTGGACATCTCTAGTCCTTTTTTGGTTTCTGTCCGGTTTTCTTTATTTACTATATAGAAAAATTAAAAGTGACATATATCGAAGACTGTAACTGTTAAAAAAAACATTTAATTATTCTAAATACTACTTAGTTGTAATTATTTATAGATAGAGTAAAGTTATATAAAAAAAGGTCAGTATTGAAAATGAGTGATTTCATATTAGTTTGATTTTTTTTTGTAAGTTAATTTTTTTAGATTATTGATTGATTTGATTGACTAATGTACAGAATAAACAACTTCGTAAAGCGTCATGGGACCAGTAAACATTGCTGATATAATGACGATGCATTCCTTTGGTGCCATGGAATCTTTCCCCTTTGTAAAGTTTATTTATATAAAAAGATAGGACATTAATAAAATTTGTCTTTGTAATGAGCAATTAGATAAAAATCTTATCACAACAATCAGGAAAGCTAAAGGTACAAATGTTCTATAAGAACATGATACCACATATAAAAAATTCGCTTAACCCAGTTGTATAAGATCACATCTAATCATGAAACAGTGGGAACAGAATGCATAATAATTCACAGGATTCTAACCACATAGGTATTTATGAATTTAAAAATGAGTGAGATAAAAAAATAATAAAATGATGGGCTTAGGCTTCAAAGACCACAATGACATATATGAAATAAAAAAGATATTCATTTAAACTACCAATTATTCTTGAGCAGATAGTTCAGTTTGAGCATTCTCTTTAACGTCGTTTTCATTTTCAGTTTGTGATGGTTGAGCAGCTTCAGAAGCTTCAGTAGCTTCAACTTCAGCTTCTTCAGGTTGATTTTGTGGAGGAGGTAGGATATTAGCCATAAATTCATCTAAAGCAGTACCAGTAAGAATGGATTCGATATTTATTTCAGATTCAATCTTTTCTGGTAACCATTTTTCCCAACTTTTTGAACGGATAAAGTATTTGTCTAATGGAGAGGCTTGTTTAGCTTCAATTGATTCTTCGTTGTTTGATTCAGCTTCTTCAGATTTTTCTACTTCCTTTTCAATCAAACTACCAACAGCAACATCAACAGTAGCATTTTCATTGAATACAATTTCTCTTAATGCAGCTAAGATAACATTAGAGTCACCACCAAATGACATATTGACTAATCTGTAGAATTTAGATAATAAAGATAATGGAGCATAACCATCTTTAGAGAATTTTTCTCTTAAGTAATTATCCTTTAATAAATTTTCTTCGCTAAAATAATATTCTATTTGTCTAGCAACGTTATTTATAGCCATCATAGCTGGTTGAATTGGGTAGAAAGCAGATTGTAATTGAACCATTTGTTGTCTAGATTGATTTTGTTGATATCTGTTAAGACGGTGGTTTGGATTGAATGAACGTGGTTGAAAATTGGTATTTCTTTGACCATTGTGGTTATTTACAAATCTTCTCTTTTGGAAACCATTTTGATTTGTTCTATTACTGTTATTGAATCTTCTGTTTGGTCTTGAATTGTTTTGAGCATTTTGTTCAGATGATTGTTGAGTAGAGTCTTGTTCTTGATCCTTGGATACATCTTCCTCATTTTGATCCTTTGGTTTCTGTTGCTGTCTTTGTTGTCTATTACTATTAGATTGTTGTGATTGTTTCTTTCTTCTATTTATATTACTATTGGATCTGTTATTATTGTTTTTTGTAGTAGCATTAGATCCAGTAGCTGATTTCTTATTATTCTTACTACCATTTCTTCTTGGACCAGAAACAGTAATAGATGCCTTCATTGGAACCCACTTAGTGGAAGTAGTAGGTTTAACAATTGGAGAAGGAGCCTTCTTCTTTTTTCTGTCAGCATCTAATTCTTCAATTGATATAGAAGTGATAGGAATATCAGTAGTGACTGATTTCCATGGAGAAGAAGTTGGAATAGGAGCAGGAGTTAAAGTCACAGGTTTAGTTTCAGTCTTTTCAGCTTGAGCTTGAGCTTCTGGTTGTGGCTTAGTTTCTTCAATCTTAGTAGTTTGTTCGACAGGGATTGGTGAGTTTTCAGTAGCTACAGACATGATGAATGATAATTAGATGAAATATTTATTTTTTTCTTGTACTCGTAAATGTAATTGAATCACAGCTAAAAAAGTAATGCAGTTGAGTATACAAAATATAATGTATTCTTGTTTGAAACTATATGGTTACTGAGAGGATATAAACAATAACTCTAAACAAACGGAAAGATATGTCAAACTGATGGAAACTTGGCGATGAGATGATTTTATGATAACAATCCAAATTAAATTTTACAACTGATGAAGTGAAAGTACGAGGTTCAAATCTTCAATTTTTTCGATGAGCTGCATATTGAAAATTTTTTTGTTAGCAAAAAATTTTTTCACGCAAAAGTTGCTTGGGTAAACCTCTGCACCACAGCCTGAAGGCTCTGTTACGTAGTATAACTGGAATATGTTGCTGGGTATTGAAGTGAGTGAGTGAGTAGTAAGGAGAGAAAAGTTAGTGGAGGATAGTAGATGTGGTTCATGGTATGATCTGCTTGACTAGGGCTTTGAATTTGTCTGTGTTCTTTAGGTCCTGTAATTGACTGTTACCGCCGATATGATTGCCCTTGATATATATATTGGGCACAGTTCTTTGTCCAGTGAGGTCTTGCAAAGATGCTTGGATTTCCGAACCGTTGCTCATCTGATCTAGTTGCAATACAACTGCTTTTGATTTGGGCATTTGTAGCTCATCAAATATAGTCTTCAATGTCTCCTTGCAGTATGGACAATATGATTTAGCAGCGATGAATATTTCCTTTTCATTGATCAATCGTTTAGTCTGGTCTATTACATCCTGTGAAATGAACCTTCTGTTCACTTGCCTTGTTATTGGTTGTCTTAGGAGTCGAGTGGTAGTTATGGATGTCTTGACAGCATTTCCGAGAGAGACTAACATGTTTAGTGTGAGGATCAGTAATATGCAGTGATTGAGTATGCAATCGTATCTAAGTGCCAATGATAGCTATCCTATATTTGGAACTGTTTTTGTATCTGTAATATATCAACACAAAATAAGAAGTTCAACGGTGGCAAGTAAATGGAACGATTCTCCTTGAAATAAGAGTTTCGTGACTCACATGATTCGTGTGGTTACAGTTATAAGGCGGTTACAGAGCCAACATATACTACACATCATAACATATTATCTATAGAGAACTAGTGAATAATGGCAATCTAGCAAGAAGTGGGAGCATGCAAGGTTCAGTGGTGCCAAAGAATATATAGATAACGTCTATCCTCAAGATCTGTCAATTGCTCAACCAAGCAAACACGGTAAACAGTACCGATCATATGCACTCTCGTTAGCTGTCTATCCCATCACATATAGACTGAGACACAACCACACTCACTGGATCAACGACTATTATCAGCACTTACAACAGGTGCATTGAAGTGTTTTATTGTTCATTCAAACTCATATATGTTTCATATCAGTTCTAGATACCACAACGTCAACAATGATGTTCTGCAATAATGGCCTTTAAAATTTGTTATCCCCATATTTTAACGATTTAAGGCACTTTCTTCAATTGTAGTCACAGTCAATCAGCCATCTATAATTGGTATTATTGGGTAGTAACATTGGAATAATATAGTTGCGTGTCCTGTGTTTTTAAGTTTCTTTTTTCACATCTAGATTGCAACTGAGCTATGGGATTCCTAAATGATTATCCCCACACTGCTGTGACAGATACAATTGTCCGTTTAGTATCATCGAAGGATTACGAACTAGAGGTAGAATTGGGGCCACTAGTTGGGATTATTAAACCTTCTACTAGTTCAAATGATTATTTATATACGATAAATCAAGAAGAAGCTGCTAGAGCTTTAAGAAAGAAATTAAAATATGGTAATAGGTTACAACAGTCAAGATCCCTAGATCTTTTAGATCTATTAGTTTCCCAAAATATAAGATTCTCTGTACTGTACACTGATGCAAAACTATTAGAAAGATTAGAAGCAATCGCTGTAGCTCAAAAGACTAATGGTGTCTATAACAAATACAATGAAAAAATTGTTAAGAAATGTAACCATTATCTAATCGACTGGTACCTATACATAAGAGAAAATCATTTAGAGGATTCAAGAACATATAGAAGTCTGTATGAATTAGGTGCAAAGGCTAAGAATTCAAAAGCTCCAAAGAGACAATCTAAGAATTATCATAGCAGAGATAATTTTATGAATGATAGAGGTGATGACTCAATATTTGTTAGCCCATATGATGGTAATTCTAACTCTTCAACCGGACAGAGGCACATGTCCGCTGATCAGAAATATAAAATTCCAAAGATTGACTTGAAGAAAGAAAGTCCAAAGATTCGTTTAATTATTAGTGATGCATTGTCTGCCTCTATTGCATTACAAAATGCATTAATTTCATTACCTGAAGATGCCAATGCCATGGATGATGAGAACGCTACCAGTAAATTTATAGAGGCAAGGGCAATAAGAAGAAAGATCTTAAGATATCTTCAACTTGTAACAGCTGATGAATTCCTAGGTGCTTTAATTCATGCTAATGAAGAATTAGTGGCTGCATTGACGAGTTATGATGAAAAGAGTAACGATAACGATCAAGGAAATAGTGATAATTCTTCCTATGACTATTCTGATAATTATAGCAGCGCAGGGTCTATTTCATTATCAAGATCCAATTCATACAATGGTCACAATACTCAGGCAAGCTTGATTGATTATGGCTATGAAAACGAAAATGATAGTGACGATGATGATGACTATGAAAGACAGAGAAACAGAAATAGGAGAGGCAACAACAATGCTACTGTTAAAACTTCCTCAAATCCCTTTGGTGATGATAATGAAATTTAAAAAGATGTTAAGACGAACATAAGCTCAGTAAAATCGTTAAATATAATACGTAATAAGTAGAAAAAAAGTAAGAGTAATGATTTAATATAGTTTTTTAAATTAAAAATTATTTATGAAACACTCTAATCTTCTTTAAAGCTTAATGATAAACTATTGACACAATGTCTAGTATCGTCAGGCAATCCTAAAGCTTCTTTCCAGCCTTCATTTTCAAAGACATGACCTAAATGACCACCACAGTTAGCACAACATATTTCTGTCCTAGTCATACCTGCTGAGGTATCTTTAACATACTTTAGAGTGTTTGGAGCAATTTCCTTATTGAAAGCTGGCCATCCACAAGCTGCATCGAACTTTGTTTCACTTCTATATAATGGTGCACTACAGTTTGCACAACAGTATGTACCTGCTTCCTTAGTATGAAGATAAATACCTGTATTAGGTCTCTCAGTGTGCTTGTCCTTCAACACAGCAAGTTGTTCCGTAGTTAAATTAGGATTCCATGTACCTTTGGCTGACATTTTTCTGTTAAATATTATGTTATTACTTCGACTTGATCGTTTGTATGCTTTACTGGAAAACCTTTGAACAAAATCAATTCTAAAACTGTTACAGACTGCTCTATTTATACTAAACATCACTTAGAATGCATTCTAAAATTGGCACTTATTCTTACACTTTGCAAATCTTATATCGTTGTGGTGCAAATCCCCTAACGGATCATCTCGTCTTGTCAGCTTTGCATTAGGCCGTAGACAATTTCGCTTTGTTTCAATCCTCGAATATTTTCATGAATAATCAAGGAATTGCAATAGTTATAAACTGTGGAGAGGCCGATCAGTCCTATCAAAAATTGAATATATTAGTTACGTAACTAATCATTTATCGTTATCTGTTCAGCTTTTAGAAAAGGAGTATTCAGATGTCGCAGGTGGATAATCCTACAACTCTGATAATCAATAATAGCGAATATACAAAATGGTCAGTCGATAATGTGATTTCATGGTGTAGTACCTCCTTAGATATCGAAGAAGATGATAATTTATGTGTAAAAATACGTGAAAATAATATCACTGGAGATGTATTGACTGAACTAACTCTAGATGATTGTAAAGAGTTATCAAATGATGATCTCAGGAAAAGTATAAGGTTGAAACTATCAATCAATAAACTAAAGAACTGTGATGATGATCCGTTTTTACAAGAACAACAGGAAAACATGACTGTAGTATTGCAGAACCTGTATACTACAGTTTCTCAAAAATTGCAAGACTACCAAACTCAATATACAAGGCTTAGAATGGACATATTGGAAGTAATGAAGGGGAGTAATTCTCCTGCTCCATCCCAAGCTCTCTCTAGCTCACATTCTCATCCATACGGTTTAAACGAGAGCTCTTCCAAGCATTCATCTAACGAGAACTTTAAATCCATAAATCGTGCTAATTCACAAACTTCAATGTTGCCAACGGCACCACCAATACATCCCCATATTAAAAAACCATCATTAGAACATTTACAATCAAACTCACCCACATCATACAGTAACAATGGAACTAGTTCACCAAGTAATGAACCTTTAAAACAACTACGTGCATCAAAGGAGGATTCTTGCGAAAAGATACTAAAGAATGCAATGAAGAGGCATAACATAAGTGATCAAGATTGGAGGCAATACGTTTTAGTGATATCGTATGGTGATCAAGAACGAATAATTGATTTAAATGAAAAACCAGTTGTAATATTCAAAAACTTAAAACAACAAGGGTTACATCCTGCCATCATGTTAAGGCGAAAAGGTGATTTTGAAGAATTTTCTATGAATAATGAAAATAATGGCAATGCTCATATTGTTACCCATCATCAGTATAATGGTCAGGATCCTGTACTATTGAAAAAATTTGAGAAGACCAGTATTACACCTGGTGGAAGATTATAATCTTCAAAAATGAACTCTTTTTAATGTTCTGCATTTTAAAATGCTGAAAAGACTATTATTATGTTACATATACACCCTCTACATCCTCATTCATACACCTAAAGAATAAATAAATCAATATATATATATTTGTAAACATATCATAATGTATTTTTATATGGGTTGAATTTCTTCTTGGCCTTCATAACCTTAATTCTTTCTTGATCTTCTTTAAACTTACTCAATAACTGGTTAATTTCTTGTTTCTTACGTTCTCTAACTTGAAATCTATAGAAATCTTTCTTAGCCTTTTTATCCACCGTAGATGGTGGTCTTATTTTATTTTCATGTTTTGATAATGGATTCTTATTTAAAATCTTTTTCCTTATTGAATTCAAAGATTTGGTATTCTTTCCAACGACTAAAGTGAACCCATCTTCATCGACTATCGAACTTTGTACATCTTCTTGAGCTTGTTGTTCACGCTGTTCAAATATAGTTAAATGTGTATGTATATCTTCTTTCAAATAATCCAAATCTAATGGTTTATAAAAATTTGTGAATGTCGTGATAGATGGTGAAATATATTGCCATTCTACATAATACGAATTTGAAGTTTTTTCTTTATTATTGCTAGACTTATCCTTT
Organism: Kazachstania viticola; assembly: GCA_030571575.1. NCBI lineage: Eukaryota > Fungi > Ascomycota > Saccharomycetes > Saccharomycetales > Saccharomycetaceae > Kazachstania > Kazachstania viticola. The sequence goes on from JAJLXZ010000018.1 coordinate 46,801, forward strand.
GCTTGTGAAGAGTATTTCTTTAGTGAGTTCCAACAGTTATTTAAACTTGATTCATCTAAAAATTTCAATAATGCAGTATTTCTTGGTGTAAATCTCTTTTCCTCAGAGTTTCCAGTCGACATTAAATCAGATGTTAATGAGGATAGATCGATTTCAGATAGACCAAATTCATCGTTATACAATAGATTCTCCATGTGGGAAACAGTATCATATTTTTCACAGATTTTATTTATTGAATCTTTTAAAGTATCAAAATTTGTCAGTAATGGAATATTTAAGATAAATAGACAGTTTTGTTCATTTTCATTTTTGCTCTGATGTCTCTTTATGAACATATAATGATACGCTTTCCCATTAGAAGATTTTGAAAACTTCTTCAAAGCTTTATGAATAGGCAGTACAAATGGGATTACTAAAAAGCCATTTTTCATCACGTCAACATTGGTGGCAGATTTATCTTCTTCGTCACTCATGGTTTTTATATATTTTTGATGTTTTCACCTAAACACCTTCGCAATATCTATCTATAGTGATACTAACGCAACTTATGTGCTTCTGATGCCTCTCACCGTTTTTCTTCAATTTTTCTTGAGGGCCAATATAAAAAGCTAGAAAAAATTCGGATGCACGCAAAAGTTTGGCACGTTTGAAGTGATTTTGTGTGACAGTTCTGCTGTATTTCACAATTGAACTATGTGAAACCTTCTAAAGTTAGCATATTAGATGCCTAAAGTGGTCCTATAAAGTTTAGATATTCATTGACACTTAAGTGTAGGTTCATTAATAAGTTTCGTTATCCTCCGCAGGCTCATTATTGCGTACACGTTCGGCCTCTTTCATTAACTCATACAATTGAGCAACTTGCTCTGAAGACATCTTATCAAGCATTGCCTTAGTTAAAGTTCCTTCTTGCCATTTACCACTATCTATCAAATGCAAATAATCCTGCCAGCTGGCCAAAAAACCAACAATATGCAATGGGTTATCAATATCCTTGTGTAAAGCAAACTCACTCTTAACGTACTTATCACCGAGACTTCTCTGTTCTGGTGGAAGTTTTCTATGAGCTTTCAGTATCATTCTATACAATTGCAAGGGTGGGAGCAGCGTCATGTGTGGATGATGGGATGCACGTCTCACGGTTGAGACCCTCAATAACTTTACAAAGTTAGGTTTGCCTAAAACTTGGTAGATCATATTTTCTTGACAAGTATCAATAACTATCTTCGAATATACCTTAAACGCTTGACAGATCTGTTTGAAGATGTTTATTAGTTATTTCCGCTGTTTAAATCAATGTAAGTTGTTTAGATTTCTCCTTGTCGTTTCGGCGCTTATTCTCGATTTTCATGAAATTTGCCCTTATCGGTACTTTACTACAGTCTGAACAATATTTTATCATTATTACTTCATTAATATCCTTATAAAAAATTAGATAGATTTAAGTACACATTGGTCATTGAATTCAGGGGAGTCTATTTAAAATCCCTTGGTAACAATCCTAGTTTGTTCATTCTAATTTTTACTGCATTTCTATGACCATCAAGTCCCTCAACTTTGGCTACACACATGACAGCTCTACCGATATGTCCTAAACCTTCTGGAGTTACTACTTGTGAAGTTATATGCTTTTGAAAGGTAGAAGTGTTACATCCACTATATTGTCTTGCATACCCATAGGTTGGTAAAGTGTGGTTAGTACCACTGGAGTAATCACCGCATGATTCTGGGGTATATGAGCCAACAAAGATACTACCAGCGTTATCTACTAATTTAACATAGGATTCGGCGTTTTGAATTTGTAGAATTAAATGTTCTGGAGCGTATTTGTTAGACATTGAAAAGGCTTCTTCATAACTGGAACATAATATAATTGTACTGTGTGCGATACACTCTCTAACAATATCTAATCTTGGTAATTGTAAAGCTTGATTATTAACAGCTTCTTGAATCTCTTGAACTTTCTTTTCACTGAGGTTAACACCGACTAGAATAACTTGTGAATCTACACCGTGCTCTGCTTGTGATAAAAGATCACTTGCTACAAAGTCAACATCGGCAAGCTCATCAGCAACAACTAAAACTTCACTTGGGCCAGCAGGCATATCAATTGAACACAGAGCTTGAGTGTCATTTTGTACATACATTTTTGCAGCAGTAACAAATTGATTACCAGGACCTAATATTTTATCAACTTTTGGTACTGACTCAGTTCCGTATGCCATAGCTGCAATGGCTTGGGCCCCACCAGCAAGGACAATTTTTGATGCACCAACTTTAGAGGCCACATATACAACTTCAGGTGAGACTTTACCATCTGATTTTCTTGGTGGAGATGCAAAGACAATTTCTTTACAACCAGCAACCTGTGCTGGAACACCTAACATTAAAGCAGTACTAGGTAAAACAGCTGTACCACCGGGTATATATAGACCAACTTTTTCGATAGGACGTGCAAACCTGCTGCATATTACACCAGGCTGAGTCTCCACAACTAATGTTTCCTTCTGTAATTGTGCTGCATGGAATTTCTCTACATTGGCGATAGAAAGATCTAAGGACTCCTTCATTTCTTCAGTCAAACCTTCGAAGTATTCGGCAGGAAATGGGGCTTCCAATATGGTGTTAGATAACTTGACACCATCAAACTTTTCTGTATATTCTAATAATGCTACATCACCTCTCTTTTTAACATTATCAATAATTGGGTTTACCAGATGCATAATTTCAGAAGTTCTTTGAATTGGTCTAGTAACCGCCTTTTTAACACCAGCTATGTCAGTACACTGTACAACATCTAAATAAATCTTGTCACTCTTCTTCTTCTTTTGTACTGGTTCAGCATTTATTTCCGTTTTTTGCATGAATTTCTCCTTAGCATTACCAAGTCTTCTAGTTATCTTTAAATGTTTCATCTCTAAATTCTTTTGTACATCCTTAAGAGAAACTTTATTAGCAACCAATTTGGCCATAGCAAAATAAAATAAGTCAGCAGCTTCCCAAGCCAATTCCTCTTTATTATCTGCTTCAGTCAGTTCTTCTGCCTCTTCCTTAATTTTGGCATCTAACAACTTTTTGTCATCAAATAGACGTTTTGTGTAAGAACCTTCTGGTGCATTGAGGAGTCTTTCATTCAATAACTTTTCTAAACTAGTCAAGTTGTAAGTAAAATCACCAAAACATGAGTCAGTATTGAGGTGACAAAATCCAGTGCCTTTTTGCTCAACAACAAACTTCAAAGCATCGCCATCACAATCGATATCAATTGATAACAAACGTTGAGTATTACCAGATGTAGCACCTTTTTCCCAAATTTGATTTCTTGAGCGGGAGAAATATACACCAACCTGTTTGGAAATAGCCAATTTGATAGATTGAATAGAAGAATAAACTAATCCTAATGAGCGCTCATTCTCATCAACTACTAGTGTAGTAAATAGCCCGTCTTTTCTGTCTGTCTTTAATTGAGCTATAAATTTATTGATAAAATCTGATTCTTCAATTGTACTTGCTACTACTGTAGAAGGACTTGGTTTTACAATCCTATTTTCTGGAATAGAAACAAACGAAAGTTTAGCAGATGTATAAATTATATTCACACCATTATTTAGTATCTCAATGATTTCATTCTCGTTAAATTGGTCGGGATTAGAAAGCAATATGTTCACGGTAGAGAACTCACATAACATATCCTTGACTGTTGTAATGACTTCAGTAGCATATCCAATATCTTTTACATCTAGAATTGCTTGGTTAGCTAATCTTAAAAAAGGTTTTCTAGAGAGAGTATCTTTGAAATTTTTAGTATAGAGTGGTATTGTTGGTAGTACCATTTTAAATTAGGTCAATCTGTGTTGCTGTTATTATTTGATAAAATTTCTGATTTTGATTTTTGCCTATTCCTTGTAACGAGAATAATTAACGCTAAAGCTGAAAGTCCAAAAATGCTAAAAAGAATGATCGTAAATATTTATATAAATTATATTATGTAATTAGGTAAACAAACGTAAGGAAAATGAGGTCTAAGTGGTATATAAGTATATGCATTCCTTTGACTCATTTAATTGCGATCTTGAAATAAGCGCTTTCGCAATTCTTTAATCGTCATATTTTTATCTCGGACAGAAAGAAGTCAAGAAAATTTCCTGCGTAAAAATTTAGCCACTTGGTGTTGGAAGAGTCAACTATGCAACTTATGGATAAAAATATAAGGGTATAGTTACTAATCGAAGGGATGTTGCCCTTAATGACACATTCTTCTGTGTATTTTCCTGTTGTAATTATGTTACAGTACGGCAGCTTAGCAGATGATATTTTTGACAAGTCTCAGATGTTGAGAATAATAATTGGCAAGAACTCATCTTCACTATCTAGAAATACAATTGCTCTTTATTGACAGGTGTATTCATAGAGTTTGCCCTTTGCTGTATCATATCTAGATTTTTTTCATCTTGAAAGGGACAATTTACTTGTTCATGCCCTGATTTCTCACATAGTACGCACCATAACTTTCTACCAGGTGAAGCGTCAATTTTACGATCGGGTACATATATTGGTAGAGACTCAGTTGCATAGCCACCAACATTCTCAGTATTGGAGCTAGCTTGAATATTGTTATTCGCATCTTTAGTCATATTTCTGTCACTCAATAGCTGGGAGATTCTTTTTTTTGCTTGTTCCAAATCATCAGTTAGACTGTTAATTTTTCCTTGTAAATGTTCAGTTTCATCATTTTTACTGGAACTATTCATCGATAACATCAATTCTTTATTAAGCGCTTGGTACTCTTTATTCAATGAATCATTATGCATCTTTAACTGTTCTCGTTCTTTATCCCATTTGCTCTTTGCATATTCACTTGCTTTCTTGTATTCCATTAGTTGATTCAATTCTTTCTGCATTTCTTGTATATTTACACCTTGCCCCTTCTCTTCCGAGTTCCTATTGTTTTGTTCTATCACACGTTTTTCATTTTGTTTTATCTCTTCATGTAATTGAGTAACTACGTCAAGCAGTTGTTCATGTTCAGTTTCGAAATATTGCTTTTGTTTCTTTTGTTGTTCTCTTTCGTCATTCAACTGCTGTCTTAAGAGATCTCTTTCCTGTTCCACTTTTTGTATATCTCTTTCACATTGATCAATAGTTGGCTGTATTTCTTCCAATAATATTCTTTGATCATTCAACAATCTTTCATATTCCAAAATCTTTTGTTGTTGTTTTTCAATCCTAAATTCATATTCCCTAATTACACTAGAAGACACATCTACAGAAGCATTACTATTTTCGTAGTTCTTAGGATATTTGTTAAAAGTATTAGAATTCATTTGCTCAAGTGATTTTCTTGTCAATACTGTTTGTTTACCAGTAGATGAAGGAGGATCAATATCCATATCAGCGGAGTGAAGCCTATCGTTAATATTAGCACCACTGTAAGAGTGTATATTAGAGTTGGAATTCACAAATCTATCTTTCTCCATGGAGTTGTTAGTTCCTCTACTTGATGTTCTGTGGTTAATTGGGGTTGGGGTTCTTTGTTCAGCAAATGATTGTCGCGTTACAATAGTACTTTCCATGCTCCCAGCACTATTAACTCTATTCTTTTGTGCAGAGTTATATGAATTCCATTCATTTGCTAACGTATTTCTTCTTGAATTAGGCTTGACTTCCCCTGCAGCTTCAATTAAATTTGCTACTTTCTGCAATTGTATGAATAGTCCACTTTGAGGATACTCGGTCTCGAAGTAGGATCTTCCGTTGAAACAACCATTATTCTTACCAATGTTAGCCAGTAGATCTACCCCAGCAAAATAGCCATTTTTGCTGTCAACGGGACCCACATATTTTAATTGACCTCTACCTATTCCTGGGATCTGAATAAAACATCCAATCTTTGATTGATAATTCTCCATTCTTAGTCGTTCTTTTGGTCTCTTTTTCCTCCACTAATAGCTAACCCTTCAAATAGATTCAGTAACTGGTCCCTCTGCACCTATTACTCACTTCACACCACACCTCAAGACTGTATAGTCAGCACTGATCAACCGTTAGCTCTTTTCCTCTAAGCAACTATTCGATGCCGCTTATGCGTTAAGCTAAGTGCTATTATGACCCGGCTAATTTTATCGTAAACATGCCAAAATAACATTTGAAAATTTCAATGTCGTGAACTGATTAAATATTCTTCAAGATCGAATGACAGCTTTTTTCCTTATATTTCAACATAGAACAACATATACAAGTTTATAATGTCTGAACAGGATACTGGTAACCTAATTAATCAAGCTGAGAACCATTTTGAAAATGGTGAACATGGTGAAGCCGTCGCAAAGCTTACTAGCGCTGTGCATTCAAATCCAAATGAGAATCAGATGTCCATGATCGAATCCCTAATTCGTAAGATTGCTGAATACTTTTTGGGTAATAACTCTAATGGTGGTAATGGAAATGAGCGTGGTATGAGTGACATGCTAATGAATACCTTCATGTCAAGTAACAATGGCTCTTCTCAAGCTCAATTAGGTAAATTGGCTCTATTAGCCACAATGATGTCTTCAAAGAGTAATAACACTAATTTCGATATGTCGTCTGTTATGTCATTATTTGGTAACAACCAATCTTCCATGGGAAGCTCAGGATTAGCCTCTTTAGCTTCTCAATTTTTTGGTAATTCACAAAAACAACAACAACAACCACATCAAAGTAGCTCTTTTTCTACTTTGGCCAATTTAGCTAGTAATTATATGAATTCAGGTAACAAGCCTCAACAAAATAGTAACCAAAATCAAAGTCAAGAATACAATCAAGGGAATCAAGGGAATCAAGGGAATCAAAGTTCTTCTTTCTCTACTTTGGCTTCCATGGCAAGTAATTATATGAATTCTGGAAATAGTAACCAAGGCAATCAAAATCAAGGATATAATCAAGGGCAATCTAATAACCAACAGAATCAAGGTGGTTCTGGATCTTCCTTTTCAGCATTGGCTTCTATGGCTAGTAACTATTTGAATTCTGGTAATAACAACAACCAACAAAATCACAACCAAAACCAAGGTAATAACAACAACCAACAAAATTACAACCAAAACCAAGGTAATAACTACAACCAACAAAATCACAACCAAAACCAAGGTAATAACTACAACAATCAAGGCAACAACTACAATAACCAAAACAACGAAGGTGGTAGATTCAACTTTTCAGGAAATTTTTCTTAGATCAAATTTTTTATAATTGTATAATCCAATCTTAAGTACTTGTGATGAGATGTGTAATCAAATCAACTTTTGTTTCGATATATCGAGCAATGTCTTTATGAAGATATTTGTAGAATTCCAGCTATCTTTTCCCGGACAATGAAAAAATAACTTAATTCCCTTTTTATTGTCCTTTAAGTTATACAGGCAAAAATATAATCATAGTATTAAATAGCAATCATTTTATATTGAAACCCATCAAATAACCTAGTTGATATGCATATTTACAATATATTAAAACAGTAAATATCAATAATATTCATTTTAGTTGGTCCAAATTTACACTTTTTGAGAAGATAAACAATTGACTTTATTATTTAACATCCGCATATGGGGTCAACGTCAAGGATAAAAGTGACATTCCAGAGGCTCATTCAACTATGGCAACTATACTTCCCAATTAATAGAACACTAGCAATACGTATATTAAAAGCAACTGTGAATACAACCGTTGCATTTATATTCACACTTATTCCTAAGGTGAGAGATCATTTAGGGACTGAACCTGCAATGCTGCCTCTTATATCTGTCATGGTTCATCCTGGTAGGAGAGTAAGTGGAACTATACAAGGTGCTATCTACTGTATACTAGGATTGATATTTGGATTGGCATACTCATTACTAGGAAGATTTCTAGCACAACAATGTATAGGTGATTCATGGAGTACGCTAGTTGAAACGGAACAATATCATCAAAATTACAAAAGATTTGAAGCAGGCCTTGCTATATTAGCCATGTTCGAAACATTCATGTTATTTTTCCATGGTTGGATGAGATCGGTATCTCATCATTATTTCGGTATCGTTTTCCCACTTTTCCTAGTGGTTCATTTCGCATTTCTATCTCCATTAACAGAAAACGCTGCTGTTATTGCAAAGGGCTATAGTATACCGTTTTATCTTGGAATTGCAATGTCTTTATTTTGGAACATTATAATATTCCCAGAATTTGGCAGTACGTATTTGGGTAATTCTGCAGTGGACACTCTAAATGAAATAAATAAAAGTATTGATGATTCGATTAATTTTTTCATTTCGATAGATTTAGAGAAAACGCAAAGTTTATACAATAAACCTGTTACTACATTACCAAAACTGTTGAAATGTAAGACGTCGGTGACAACAAGCCTAAGCAACTGTAATTTAATCCTTGAAGAATGCATATACGAGATATCCTATTCGTTTGTCCCCCCGTATGATTTAAAAGAAATACTGAAACATTTCAGTGACATTTCAATATTTTTAAATGGATTAATAAATTCATGCCAGTTAGAGTTTATCCTACTAGGTAGATCAAACGTGTCAACAAATTTGGAGGATCAAATCTTTAATACATATTCTCCTTCTCCTATTACAGCAATTAAAATAAATCAGGTATTAGAAAAATTAAGAGGTCCTATATATACCCTACATGAAAGATTATGTCAATGCCTTTACGATTGTAATTTGATGTTGGCTTATTCCTATGATGTAAGTATAGAAAGAGTATACTTCAGTGATATCTTTAAACATATGACCTTCCAGAAGGTTTCTAACAAGATAGAACTCTATGAAAGGCAAACTTTTTCCCTCAGCATTTTACATATGGAAAAGGCATTGGAAGAATTCGATGTTCAATTTAAAGCTGAACTCCTCAACATAAATAAAAATATATTAGATCCCAGTGATGAACTTTTTTTACTTTCTTCATTTCTGATGAATTTCAAAGAAATATCTTCGCTAGTTCTTAGTCTTTACAAGGATATCCATAAGACCTATGAGTTTAGAATAAATCAAGAGAAAAAGGGGATTTTCAAGGGAAAGACATTATGGTTTACTTTCCTCAGAGATCTCTCTAGTTTTAGGACCTGGCTTTTTGGTAATCGAATAGTAGTAACTGAAAATGATGGATTGAAGGGAATGGTCAACAAAAGTGAAGCTGGCTGGCAATCCGAAGTCGCTAATAGGAGACCAGAATACGAGGAGGAAGAATTGCTAATGCAAAGGACTAGAACGAGAGAAAGAGCTAGCATTTCATCGACATTACCATTACCTAGTCTTCAGTCTACCGCGTCTAAGAGAACAAGTTTTAAATCAATAAACGTATATATAAGGGACGCTATGATATCGTCAAGCATTTTCTATGAAAAGTATAAAGCACATTTTAGATTTGGACTTCAAGTAGTGGTTGCCCTTCAAGTCGCTTCATTTCCTATGTTTGTTCCAAAGTTGAGACATTGGTATATTGATTACCGTGGTGCATGGATAGGTTTCGTTTGTATATTATGTCTTGAACCTTCTGTCGGTGGAACCTTTTGGGTATTTTTTCTAAGAGCTGTTGGAGTATTTGCTGGAGCAACTTGGGGGCTTATATCTTATTATGCCGGTGGTACCCATCAAAGAAATCCTTATTTGGAAACAGTAATAACTTTGATTGGTTCTGTACCAGGCTTTTACTTTCTTTTGGGAACTCCATATGTGAAAGCAGCCATTATTGAAATTATTAGCATTTATATTGTCATGCTGGCTGCCATAATTCCTGGGGAAGTTCCTGGAGGAATTGTAGTCAACTGGGCGAAACGTTGCTTAGCCGTAGGGTATGGTGGCACTGTTGCTGTACTTGTACAGGTTCTCGTTTTCCCTATCAAAGCTCGGGATCAGTTAAATGCTGAGGTATCTTTCGTATGTGCTTGTATATCTCAGTTGGAAATGCTATACGCCCCAGGCTTAGAAGGAGAGTCAATAAGCAATAGTATGAGCCAACGCAGATATAAAAAAATTGTGGATATTTCACGCTCTGCTAAAGGAGCTTTGGCCAGAGCAGAATCGTATAATGCTCTAACAAAGCGAGAACCTAGGTTAAAAGGAAGCTTTAAAGAACTGAAAAGTATATTTGATCAAATCATATTTATCCAAAAGCAAATAATTGAGAGAATAGATACAGTAGCATTGATAAGAAGACATTATGGTAGTGCGATCATTGAAGAGCTAAATCCAATGGTTTTCAGTTATAGAAGACAGGTTGTAGGAAGTCTAGTAAGTCTCATGAGAATTATCCAAGAAGCATTTGCTAATAAATCTCCTCTGCCGCAGTTTCTTCCTAGCATAAAGATATGCCATAAACGATTGATCAGCAAAGTAAAACAAATATTAAAACTTAAATATCATTTCTCAAGGACCGACCTTACTAAACCAATAAAGGAAGAAGAAATATTTCCTCTCGATGATATATCTGATATTTCAGGCGATGATCCTTTGACCTTTAATGTACCAACACCCTCTGCTTTACATTCAGGAGAAATTAAAGAAAAGTACAGAGATTACTTGCTGGAAGAAAAATTCATGAGTTGGAGTGCGTCCACTGCTGCCATGGAAGAAATTATCGAATATATCGAAGAGCTAGTTAATTTGACTAAGTTAGTAGTAGGTGTAAATGAATTTAAGTATGGGTTCCTTTCCCGTCCGCTGTATGAGGACTGGGCAGCCGATGCGATTATAGGTTTCGATGATTTCATCATGGGAAAGGAAGAGAGAAGAAGTCCTGAAACAGGGAGTCTAAGCCATACCGATCCTGTTATCCCCAGGAATAGTGGTGGCGATGATGAAAGTATTGAAAGTTTGAGTAGTTCAGGAGGTAACGAATTGTATGAACCGCGTCTCTTCCAAGATACTACAGCAAATGATACGGTTAAAAGAAGAAATTCTGTTAATCTAGCGCGTATTGCATCTCATAAAATGAATGAAGAAGGTCTAAAGATATCCAAGAAACTTAAAGATAGAACCTTTTCAATTGGTTCTCAGTATGATGATTCAATCGATGGTGAAAGTTTGGAGAGAAAAAGAACCCTTGGGGATATTGATTCTACCTTCTTTACTGATTCAAATGTGGATGAAAAAAATGAGCTCGAGCCAGAAGAATTACCTCTTGCATTGAAAATGGTAATTAGTCATATGAGAAAGAAAGACAATTAGGGCATTATATAGCCTCTATATTGATATATATGTGCATTAAATAGATATTTAATTATTATATGATTATGAATAGTATTAAAAGTAATAGATATACATATGTATGCATGCAAATACCAACGTAACTCAATCTATTTCTATAACTTCTGAGTGTTTAGGTACTTTATTTTTATTGTTTGTATGTTTAATTGTACCTTTTCTTTTAGTTGTACCTCGTAAAGTGTTCCCCGTGCCATTAAAGTGATTTTCGTGGTTATTGTTTTGTTCTTTACCATCTTGAGGAAGAACTAAAGGAAAACCAAAAAATAATTGCCCTTCTGGAAGGTCTAGAAGTGCAGGTTTCTCTTCTAGTAATGACTTAGGATCAATTTCAATCCGTTTTTCTTTTTTGGCTTTCCCTGATAGCCTTTCACCTTGTCCATTGAATTGAGATCCAAGCCTTGAAGTCATCGCTACATTAGCATAATTAATTCTTTTATTCATAGATCCCTCTAAAGAGAGAGATTCCAAGCTCTTTTGATTTTTAACGTGCGCTTGCTTGGCTTTCAAGTCGCTTTTCTCATAGTTTGCTTCGACATATCCTACTGGCGGTGCAAAATCAGTAACTAAATCAGTTTCAATCACACATATACTTTTGGATGAAGATTCAGGTTCAACTTCTAGAATTTTTATTTTGAATACCTTCTCATTATATGCTATCTCTATTATATCATCAACGCTAAGGGTGGAGAAATTACGAAGGGCATTCTCCAATACAGCCTTGGGATCTGTGATTTCTAGAAAATCTACTGATTGTGGTTCTAATTTCACGAATTTCCCTAACGGTACGTCAGTTGATTTAATTCTTAACAGTGAACCAGGTTGAATCATTAGTTTCTTTAACATCCACTCTGGTAAATATACCCTTCCCTCTTCAGCTGTAAACTCCAATACCCCTCCATGTGTCACAGCACCGGATTCATTAGCCTTCAACTCAAACAACATGGGATATCTTATATTTAGTGTACTCAATCTATGTAATGCACTGGGTGGCATAAATATCTTGCCACCATAATTGGCTTTCAGCTTTTTTATTCTTTCATTCATCTTTGGGATAGGATAGCATCTAAAGAACTCATCAAATGCTACAGTTCTATTCAAAAATCCACCAGGCAGCACATTAGTGGAAAACATTACTCTTAAAGTAATTTATTCCTTTTGTTTGATTATATTATCTCCAAGAAGCCAATTGAAATGCCCAAGACTCTGCCAATTCAACTGCTCTAGCCTTATGTCAAATACCCTCTTATTTTTAAAGCATCGCTTTTGCCACAGATATGGGAAATAACCCAAAGCAGTAATATTTCCTAATGGGGATATATTCAATACTTCGGGGAAGTTTCTTCAAAAAGAGTAATTAAAAAAGTGTAGAAAAACATGTCAATAAGATAACTGAAGAGGTTTTGGAGCAGTGAAAGTAGTTGGAGAGAGAGAGGTGGAACATCAGAGTGATATAAAGTGTGTGGATATGAGGGACGAGATAATACAAAATGAGACTCAGGAAATAGATATAAGTCTCAGTGAGGGAAGTGAGGAAGAAAATGATGAACACTTATACGAACATTTAGATGACCTTAAGAAGATTCTGACCAATAGTGAGGGAGACGACGACGAAGAAGGGTCTGCTTATAATGAAGAAGCTAATAGTGATGACTATGACTCTTTATTAGCCGAATTTTCTGATATTGAAAATGTTGAGGAAGATGACGAAGAAGACTTCATGAATGCAATTAGGGAAGCAAACAACTTTAAAGTAAAAAAAAAGAAGAAACATAAAGGTGCTAAAGGAAAAGCTCAAGCTTTTAGAAGAGAAAAAAAGATTGATCCTGAGTTAGCACAATTATTATCAGAAGCTAATGAAGCTTTTGTTAGAAATGATCTAAATGCAGCCGAAGTTAAGTATAACGAAATTATTAAGAAAGATCCCCGAAATTTTGCAGCATATGAAACGCTAGGTGATATATATCAGTTACAAGGTAGAATGAACGATTGTTGTAATTCTTGGTTCTTAGCAGCTCATATTAATGCATCTGATTGGGAATTTTGGAAGATTGTCGCTATGTTATCTGCCGATCTTGAACATATTCGTCAGGCTATCTATTGTTTCTCTAGGGTAATAAACATCAACCATGAAGAATGGGAATCGCTATACAGAAGGTCACTGCTGTATAAAATGATAGGCCAAATTGGTAAAGCCCTTGAAGGTTTCCAAAAATTGTACAAAAACAACCCTTACGACGCCAATATTCTTCGGGAATTAGCTGTACTATATGTTGACTACGATAGAATCGATGACGCCATCGATTTATACATGAAGGTGTATGATGCTAACAAGAAACGAAGGGATGTCATTGCTAGGCAATCTCAGAACGCAATGGAATCCAGTGATGATGATGATGATGATGATGATGATGATGATATTCCAAGTTCTGAAGAAGATTTGGAATTGGAAGATGAGAATGAAATATTAGAAAGTCGTATAGAAGAACTGCGAATGTACCCCGGGGTCAATTGGAAAAAGATTGATAGAAAATACAAATGTATTCCGTTTGATTGGTCTTCATTGAATATTCTTGCTGAACTTTTCTTAAAGCTTTCAGTGGGTAGTGCAAGTGGTATCAAAATTATTAAATCGTGTGCGCGTTGGATCCAATATCGTGAAGGACAGTTATTTTGGGATGAAGTTACCGATGACGTTGAATATGATGATAGAAGATTTAAAAATAAAAGGTTTGACGCTCTAGCTGATTCTGAGAAAAACAAAGAGTACTCATTACCAATTGATATTAGAGTTAGATTAGGACTTCTGCGATTGAATAATGAAAATTTTGTGGAATCGTTAAATCATTTTCAATTCTTATATGACGAAACATTTGCCGACATATCTGATCTTTATTTTGAAGTTGGGTTAGCTTTAGTAAAAGCTGAGAAATATAATGAAGCTATTGACTTCTTTTCTCCGTTGGTTAATATTCAGGACTATCGAACCGTTGATTTATTTGAAAACTTAGGTAAAGCTTACAAGGAAACAGATGATTATACCACAGCAAAAAAATATTATGAACTAGCCTACCAACTGGCACCAGACGTTCTCGAACATAGACTAAATCTTGCTGAAATATATTACCAACTTGGAAATATTGACACATTTAGAGAAATACTTGATGAAGTTAAGATCATTAGAAAGAAACAAGAAGAACAGTTGTACGGTCGGATTGACAAAGTTGAAGAATCAAAGACAACTCAAGGTAACGAAAAAGATTTCTCTACTAAGCCTCTGTTAGAAGATAGTATGTTTCGAAAATTTCATGGTAAAAGGAAGAAAACTCCTCAGGACATTGAAAGGGAGAAAATAGAACATGAACGTAAAATTACTTTAAAGGTTGTTGATAAGTATAACGATCTGCAGAAGTATGAAAATGGGATAAGATTAGGAGAGGAGGATATAATAAATAAGTGGATCGATGCTGTATCTGACTTGGTTGACGTGTTTTCCAGTGTTAAAAACTTTTTTGTAAGAAGTCGTTCGAAGAAGTTTGTTGGTATTATTAGAAGGACAAAGAAATTTAATACAGTACTAGATTATAAGCTTGAAAGGCTTTCCAGGCTAGCGGAGGGTGATAACTTGTCAGAAGGTATGCCTTTGATGGAGGAAAGAGTTACCTTAACTTCTACAACTGAGCTACGTGGTTTAACCTATGACCAGTGGTTTGAACTATTCATGGATTTAGCGTTAACAATAACTCGATTTCAAAGTGTTCAGGATGGTTTAAGTGTTATTGAGACCGCTCAAGAGGTCAATGTTTTTTTCCAAAATCCTGAGAGAGCCAAAGTCATGAAATTTGTTCGACTAGCTATTGTCTTAAATCTCGATGATAGTGAAGAATTGGCCGAAAATTTGAGAGCTTTACTAAATCAATTTCAATTTAATAGAAAAGTTCTACAGCTGTTTTTGTATAGTCTTACGAGGGGGCAATCATCTTCTGAAATACTCAGTACAACCGTACAGCAGAAATTCTTTTTAAGACAATTGAAGGCTTTCGATGGTTCTAGATATAGTACACATATCAGTGGACAAGCCTCTATTACAAATAAAGATGTTATAAATCCAGAAAGGAAAAGTTCTCCCTATCTGTACCACATATATGCCATCTTATTATATTCGAGCAAAGGATATCTTTCATCTTTACATTACCTCAACCTATTAGAAGAACTAATACCGGAAGACCCCATGGTTAATTTAATGACAGGTCTTGCACATGTTCACCGTTCTATGCAAAGACTAACAGCAAATAGACATTTCCAAATACTTCACGGGTTAAGATATCTGTACCGTTATTATGCAATAAGACAAAAATCTCCTCATGAGTTAGAAAAGCAAGAGGCAGACTACAATATTGGTAGATCATTCCATTTAATTGGATTAGTCTCTATAGCAATTACTTATTATAATAAGGTTTTGGATGATTATGAAGATGATATTTTGAAAAAACACGCAGCTTACAATCTCGTAACTATTTACCAAGAAAGCGGTAATACCGAATTGGCAAACAGTATAATGACAGAATATCTTACCATATAATTGTAAATGAGTTAGAGTATACAAGCTACTGAAAACAAAAAATCTTTGATGCAAAGGAACTACTATTCAAGGGTATTCCCCATGTATATGCACAATAATATTTAGCATAAGTCGTGTGGACTTCTTCTTTGTCAAGGTCATATATGGTGAAGAAAGAGCAAAAATTAATGAAATTAGCAATTGAAACATATATAAATCGTTGATGTTTAAAATTAGTGTGATTAGCCTCGACATTTGTACAACGTACGCTAATATATTCCTCTTATCTACCTTTGCGACAGACTCAAAAATATTATTCGTATTTATTTTAGAAGGGTCTTGATGCTGCGCAATTTTTTTAAGCGCTTTTGAAACAAAATTGAAACAATGTCGCATCTTAAATCGATATGAAACAAAAGTGTTCACGTTAGCTATATCGCCATTGTATTTAACCATTTATACTTAAGCAAAAGAATCTAATTATCGTCCTAAGAATCAATTGAATAATTCTTGTCTGTTATAATTAATTAATCAATTTAAACTTATTAGTAAAAAAAACTCTTAAATAATCACTTTATCTAGCATTCAATTATATACAAATTGTACATGAGTGAAACTACTACAGTACTCCAAACAATAGTTCATACAGTATCTACTTACAGTTCAAAACTAAATGAGAAAACATTGACTTCAAATGGAACATCTCTTACCGCATCCACGACATCATCAATCACAGCACCAACAAGTCATATTGTGATGCCAAACGGAACATATGGCGATAGTTCCAATTCAGGTAAAACTATTGGGTTATCTGTCGGTCTTCCTGTTGGCATATTTTGCCTTGGACTAATAATATTCTTATGCTATTTTTATTTCAAAAAAAATTCAATAATGCAGCGCAATCAACCTGTTTCAGCTGTATATTCCCCTAGTAATAATTCAGATTCGACTAATTGGTTCAGAAATCTATTGTGTGGAAACAGTTATCATGATGATAATGTAGATATAGAAAAAGGAATAGACAAAAAACTCTGGCCATTCAACGATGTGATGTCATCCAACGTACAATATAAAATATCCAAACCAATCCCTCAAGAGTATCCAGGTTCCCAAAAGCCGATAGGAGTTAACCTAGTAGGAATAAGTTCAGAAGAAGACGTCAATAGACTGCTTTATTCAAATCCACCAAATATTTATAACCTCAACTCCAAGATACCGTCAAGTACTAGTCTGCCCTCTAGGCCCGGCCAAGCACAAATCAAACCACAAGTGATTGAAAAGGAAGCAATTCAGAAATGGAATTACGAATCACCGCTTTCAAAGTGGTTCCTAAGAGGATCGACATATTTAAAAGATCAAGGTACTGCATTGACAGCATTAACACCTAATATTCAATTAAAACAACTAAAGATACTATCGAGAATAAGAAAAGATACCATGGAAGATTCGAAATCTAGAGCTCCTGAAGAATCTCCAATCCTAGAGAAGTATACTTCTGTTACAACTGACCAAAGATTAGATAGCGATTTTAGTGCTTCTCATTCATTCAGTAGTTCAGAGAAAGTGAGGCCCCTTTCAATTGCTTCGGATACTGTAGTTGCAAATGAAGTAAATGAGAAAGAAGATCTATCAGGTTTTGAGTATGTGGGAACGGAAGAACGACTAACAACACCAGATATATTTACATTGGAACCAACTCCGGGGAAGAGATTAAATAGGAAGGAACGTAGGCAAAGTAAATTGAAACTTCATTTGAGTAAGATAGCAAACTCGAAACCTCTACCATTAACTCCAACTACTAAAAAAAGCAGTGAGAATAAAAACAATCTGAAAAGTGGATTCAGTATAAATGCGGTTTATTTTGTGATACGACATTATCAGCCAAATTTAACGGATGAAATTGAGATCAAAGTAGGTGAATTTGTTAAAGTGCTAGCTGCACATACAGATGGTTGGTGTTTGGTCGAAAAATGTACTAGTAACGGTGAAGTCAAAAGCATGGAGCAACAACTGAATGGCGGTGGTCATAGGGATGAAACTAGCATGGATAAACCTTTTTTAAATGAAGATAGAGGTATAGTTCCCGGGGATTGTTTACAGCTTCTCGTTTCGGATCAGTAGCTTAATGAAGATGACATTTCCTCTCATAGAAGTAAGTACATACGTTTATCGGAATATAATTCGACAATAATGTCTGCATCCTTTATGTTGTTGTTTTTTTATTAAATCTTCAAAGAGACTATGTAAAAACTTCTACCTTATTTTCAATAAAATCTTTCTTCCCGATTGGTTTTGAGGGTATACCAAAGCATAATTGTGCTTGTACTGACCAACTATCAGGTATTTTCCCCTCTAAGGTATCCTTGATGTAACCATTGTAATGTTGTAAATTTGCGCCCAATCCTAAAACTTCCAATAAAGCCCAAGTATTGATTTGGACAGCTCCTGATGATTGATCTACAAACTGTGGAAATGCAGTAGCAAGATCAGGATACTTGTTCTGTAATGCAATTGTTGGACTATTTTCAGTGAAAAAAATGACTGTTCCATAAGCGTTATCTCTTAATGATCTTGGCCTTAATTTGGCTTTCTTTGATGAAATTTTCATTACTACTTGATTCCATACAGCTTTGTGAGTGTCACCTGTTAGTATAACAGCTCTATTGATTTGAGAATTGAACGCTGTTGGTGTATGTCTAACCAAATTATAAACGATTTTCTTAATATCATTTATTTTAACGTTATGTGGTAATTCAGGTTTTAAAGCATAGTAGGTTCTACGATTACGAATGCAATATAGAAGTGGATTCACTAGGTGCATAGAACTATCAGCATTTCTTGACTTAAATAAAAAGTATGATGATATACCGATGATTAGCAATGCAATAATGATTTGTATCATTTGGAGAAGGCCTTCCAATTACAAAAATAAAATGTGAGTAAAACTTGTTTTCTCAGATATGTACAATTTAGCTAACTATTCAAGTGTATCATAAAAATGTAGACTACATAATACTTTATGATTATTCTAAGTTTTTGCATTTATCTGTATAGGGAAATGAAAAAAAAGCCGGTATCTCGGGATCTTCTTAAAGTTAATTTTAATTTTTAATTTATTTTAAATTCTGTATCTATCTATATAAAAATGATATAGGGTAAAAGGTAATCATAAAACGTAAGGAATAAAAGAGTAATATATAAAAATATTCAATCTTTATTGAATATTAGAAAGTTCTTTGATAATTTCTTAGTTGTAGACCTTAACATCGTTAGCAATGTAACTCTTTTCAGAAGCAGCGGCAACTGGAGTACCGAAGACTAATTGAGAGTGAACGGACCATCCGGCTGGGACATCAGCTGGTAAAGCGGATTGGACGAATGGGTTGTAATGTTGTAAGTGACAACCTAAACCTAAAGATTCGATAGCACCCCAGGAGTTGATTTGAGCGGCACCAGAAGAGTGAGCAGCAAATTGTGGGAAAGCAGCAGCGAAAGCTGGGAAGTCAGCTTGTAACTTTTCAGTGGTCTTGTCATCGGTTAAGAAAACAACAGTACCGAAAGCTTCATCTCTAGCGGAAGCTGGTCTCTTCTTGGCATCTTCAGTTGGTAAAGCATCAACGGCAGCATCCCAGATTTTCTTGTGAGCAGCACCGGTTAAGATAACAGCACGGTTAACTTGAGAGTTGAAAGCAGTTGGAGTTTCCTTAACAATGGTTTGGACAATAGCTTGAATGTCTTCAATGGAAACACCAGATGGTAATTCTGGCTTTAGATCGTAGATGGTACGACGAGAAGTAATAGTGTTTAAGTAAGCTTGAGTGGCAGACATTTTTTATAATATGTTTATATGGGAATTAGTTTGTAATTAATTGTTAGTTAATTGATGATTTATTTTATGTATAAAAGTAATAATAAATAAGAAGAAAGAAATTGAGAATAAGATCAATAAATTGGAATAATTGATGGTCTTATATACAATTATTTGAGTTCAAGAATTTGAGAAAATAGGAGAATGAATGGAAAGAGCTTTTGTTTGACAAAGACAAACCATAAAGCAGATTCACTGTTGAAGAATAGCAAAGAAAAAAAAATTAGGGTGAATAGAAGATAGTCTGTAGTAAGATATTATTAAAGAATAGAACATTTCGAATTACCGATCAAGGAAAGGGGACGAAACGAAATTGGCACGATAAAATTTTATTGGCAGGTAGGTTAAAATGCGAGATATGAAAGTGAAATAATGGGTCTCACCCAAAAGCACACGTTGTGAATAATGCCAAGTACAATAAAATCTCACTAAGTAATTAATAATAAAATAAAATGTGACAATTGTCTTCGTTGAGTGTGTACGACTCTTTCTATGTAAATTTATGTACCTGAAATCTGACGGGATCTAAAGTTTTCTTTGTTTATTTTTTTATCCATCTATCAGATTGTTTTTTGCTTAGAAATAAGCGTGGGGGAAAGATTGGAGTTTTAAAAAAATTCTTGTCGAGGAAAACTTTTTGGGTTACTTTTTTAGCGGTGTGATTATTAATCAGAAGGCGTTAAATAGGTTCTTCAGGTATGTAAGAAAATTAGGGTGAAGAGGCAGAAATGTTTCAAAGCCTTTTCTTAAAATAAAAAATGATAAAATAATGATAAAATATGTATGTAGGTATGTATAAGTATATGAATTCGTATATGTGTATGAAATGTATGTAATACGTATCTAAGAGATGAGAAAGAAAAAGGGGAGTGGGAAGGGAAATCGGGAATATGTAAATAACAGAAAATAATAATAATATATAAGTAAAAATATAATTATTTTATTGATTTATCAACACCAGAAATCATAAACTCTACGCCACATAGGACCATTTCTTAATTTTTCTTGATATTCTTCCTTTTCTTGTCTTAAGATTTCTTCATCGTATATTTGTCTATGAGAGACTAAATCGATATCCTTAGCTCTAATGAATAATCTCCAATCTTTTTTCCAAACTTTGTAACCAAAATATAATGCTATCAATATAGGCATAGCAAGATAATTTTCAAAGAACGCTTCTGCGTCTAAATGATCTTCACCGATTGGGGCGATAGCAACCCAGAATTGACCAATTAAAATCAGAACCATAATGATGGAAGCGTATAATGAACCCCAAATACCTACTTGAGACTTGAAACCAATTTCATTAACTGATCTACCTTGAACAGTCATAGCTCTTCTAAATCTTAAATGAGATACACAAATTGTTAACCAAGTAAAGACTTGAGATAGACCAGAGATAGCTAATAACCAAACGAAGACTTGATCTTCCTTTGGAGAAGTAGCACAGAATGCAATAACACCGAATAAACAAGCGGCGATGATACCCATAGTTGGTCTACCTTCTCTATCGACATAAGAGAAAAGTTTTGGAGCGTAACCTTGTTGAGATAAAGTTAACAGCATACGAGAACTTGAATAGAAAGCTGAATTAGCGACGGATAAGACGGATAATAAGATGACGGCATTAATGAAATGAGGTACAACACGAACACCATGAAGTGAAACAGCTAAAACGTATGGAGAAGCCTTGACACCACTTGAGTCACCTCCAGCACTACCTAATAATTTATTTGAATCATATGGTACTAAGAACCCGACTATAATGATAGAGGCTAGATAGACACAAAGAGCTCTATAGATGATTTTCTTAGCAGCTGAAGGGATAGCTTTACGTGGATTAGATTGTTCAGAAGCAGTGATAGCGATGAATTCTGATTGACCGAAGGAGAAAGCCGCAGTGACTAAAGTTCCGACGATACCTTTAAAACGATCAATACCTTTATCACCTCTAAATGCACCAGGATCATGCCAGTATTTACCACCTATATATCCATCATTACCAGCACCACCACATATGATGATGATACCTAGGATGAAGAAACCGATCATCATAAGAATCTTACAAGAGTTGAAGAAGAATTCAGCTTCTGCGTAACCTGCTGCACCACCAAGAACATTAATAGCGATGATAAGGACATAGAATATTACAACAAATACATCTGGATCTACACTTGTAGTCCAATATTTAATAGTTAATGAAGCGGTGACTAATTCTAAAGGACAAACACATAGCCATTGTAAACAATAAACCCATGCGACAGAGAAACCTAAAGCTGGATCAATAAGGAAAGAAGGATAAGCGTTGAAGCCACCTATTAAAGTAAGATAGTTGACAGCCATTTCACCACAAGCTTGAATGATACAATAGATACATGAACCCATGATAGCATAACCTATTACTAGACCACCGGGACCAGCATTATGTAGAGTGGTACCATTACCGACTAACAAACCTGTACCGATACCTGTCCCAAGAGAGATCATAACAACATGACGAGGTTTAATTGTCTTTTTCATTTGGTCATTCAATTCATCTTCTCTTATTTGACCGTCGGTCTTCTTGGCAATACCATCGATTGTATTTAAATGATCTATATCATCACTTGAATGTTGTTGTGGACGATCAGCTCTCTTGAAAGAATCTATAAAATCTCTAAATCTTGAATTTAAATTTTTAGAATGATGATTATGAGGATTTGAAGAAGAAGAATATATTGAATTTAATTCATCAATATTAGCATCATTATTAATTTTTCTTCCGATTGATTTTGAATGCGTATGAGATAAAATATTACTGTTATCCGAAGTATTGAAAGTGTCGAAATACTCTACTTCATTTTCTTGTTCCGAAGATTTAATTTCAGTTCTATTATCTTTAAAATCTTTCAATTCATAGGAAGAAGATTTACCTCTTTCATCACTAGAGCCCGGCATATTGAATATACTATGTAGGGAAAGGGAGCAACCAGAGATAGAAATAAGTTTGATATGATATTAACGAGAGTTGGAACAGTACAACTTTACACTTATCGCCACTTTCTTCTCAAAGAAAAATCTATGCTTAGAGAGCTAACAAAAGATCAAAACCAGAACCAAGAATCAAGAACTGCTTTGCACTTCTTCCCTTTCCCAGTGAAAATCTAGCGTCCTTTTACGTATTTTTATACAGAGTCCCGCATCAGACCTAGCCAGAAAAAAACGAGCAAAAAAAAGAAGAAAAACAGCGCACGTGACTGGGCAGCAGATAAGAGAAAAGCCGTGCGCTGCGATAAGAAAAAAAGCAAGACGCGGCGGTGTGTGGGCGGCTGCTGTTGGCCAATGGGGGCGGCGCAGGGTCACGTGTGCTGTGTCTGTGTGCGGTGGACCCCGCAGCTGTCTCTTTCTTTTCTTTTGGTGTCTCTTTGGTGTCTCTTTTGGGCTGTGTCTCGGTGCCTGCGGGTGAGGGGGTTCCCCGGAAAGGGGAGGAGTGACATGATCAACAGAGGGACGTGAATATAAATAGACCGTGGGCCGGAGAGATAAGAAGGGAGAGAGAGCCTCTGGGCAGAACAGCAAGCAAACAAGCAAGCAAAACAGACAGAAAGAAAGAAAGAAAGAAAGACAGACAGAGGAAAGTTGACCCCGGTACAAATGACGCTAGACTCCTTCGAACTGCCTTCGATAAACAGCACTACGTCTATCTCGGACAACACTGAACTCAGGAACTACTACGATAAGTTGCTGTTTAGAAACAACAGCGGGAAATCATTGACAGATTTACAGAATATTTCAAATGGTGAATTGGAAAAGAATTTGGCAGGCGCCGGTATGAATCCCAGTGCCACTGGAACCACGGCTAGTAAGTCAAGAATAGATTTTATCAGAGGCTTCACTGATTTGAAAATGAAACCTTCTCCCTTATCGAATGATTTTTCATTCTCGAACCAAAACAGTTTAGATAAGAGAAGAAGATCCATATTCAATACTGATCCAAACGATCCAGCTTCTTCTTCTCTTTTCTCTTTCAGTTTCAATAATACTGAGAATTCTTCTTTATCTCCTTTATCTAATAATGATAATATTATGTTAAATTTCGAAAGAAGATCTTCTTATATTTCTGATACTTTGATTCATAACAATAATATGTTCAAAAATAATTTATCAACGATTTATGACAATAACAATAATAATAATAATAATTCTCTCAATTATAATAATTATAATGTTAACAACAATAACAATAACAATAGTAATAATTATAATTATAATTATCATAAACATTCTTCTGTATCAGGTGTCTCTTCAAATAATCAGCAACCTTCCTCCGTTTCATACTCATATAACAACAACTCTACAAACCAATATGACTACTTAAATTTTGTTAATGGTCAATATTCAAATAATAATAAACCAAATAATAATAATAATAATAATAATAATAATAATAATAACAATGGTCTCTATTTAAATCATAAAAATCAACTCGTTTCAACCGATGATTTACACAAATTTTATATAGAATGTGGTTCAAAATATTTCTCCACTGAAAAAGTCTTTCAATTCACTGATTTTATTAAATCTTTATTACTATCTCCCTTAGAAAATGCAACTATAAATTCAAATTCAAATTCTTTATATTCAAAGAAAGCTAATCAAGACGTATTAGCTTTCTTAGGTTTCTTGAAGAGTTGTAATCTAAATTATAACCCTCAATCGGATGCCTTCATTTCAAAGGATAAATATAACAATAACAATAATAACAGAAGAATTCCTAATAACAAAATTATAAATTCAAACTCAAACTCAAATTCAACAACTACTTCCTCATACCTTCACTATAAACCACTACTTTTAGTAGCTTTGAAAAATGGGAAATTAGAACTACTATCCATTCCATCAACTCTTAATATCGCTATGAAGAGAAATGATTTAGTTATTATCGATGGAGATCGTGGGAAAGATTTAGCTGTAGTGGTAGAACCATTAGTTAATTTAAATTTAGCTCTAATAATTAATTTCTTAAAGAAAAAAATTCATTTCGATTCTTTAATTACTTCAAAGAATCAACATTTCCCGAATGCTAACTTTATTAAAGCTTTAATGAATTCAACTAATGGTCTTTCTGATGAACTTAATCCAAAGTTATACGATGTAATTGAATTAACTCAATTAGTCGTACCTTCAAAACAAGTCCTTAGATTCGCTACACAATGGGAAATCTCGACAAATTTACATAATAAATTTCAAGATGAATTAAAAGCTTTACATATCGCTCAATTAAAACTAAAATCTTTAAATAGTGGGTTATCAAATAATAATCATAATAATGATATCGATCCCACCAATAATAGAACTGCTTCTTCTTCCTCTTCCTCTTCAACATCTTATAATTCGGCAAATGTGGCTCCAAAACAATTAAATATTAAGATTCTTAATACAGAATTTCAATTCGATAGGAAGAAATTGACATTTTATTATATCTGCGAAGAAAGAAATGATTTTAGAGAATTAATAAAAGAATTATTTAAGTTCTACAAGACAAGAATATGGCTTTGTGCAATTCCAAATAATTTAAATATCGATAAAAATTATTATGATAATACTCAAAAAGAATTACAAATGTATAAAGAAATGATGCAACATTACACTTTTGATGATCTTTCAGATCAAACTTCACAGCAATATGGTAATGGTAATGGAGGTTTTATTGTAGCTCCTCCTTTAAATAAAGTTGAATTAGATAATTTCCAAATTGGTGTCTATCAAGAGTTAGTCAACGAATTATTCAATATTAAAAATTAAACCCTTATGTCTCTCTTTATGTCATATTCCAATGTTATTATACTTAATGTCCCTTATCTCACCATAATCTACTCCTGTGTCAATAAAAAGCCTCAAAATAAAAAAGAAAAGAAAAGAAAAAAAAAAATAATTTAATATATATATATATATATAGAAGAAAAAAGTATTATAAATATAAAATTTTATATATAACAAAATTCAGTATAGAAAAATCTTTTTACTCATCTCTTATTTGTTTTCAGCAAAGAAGAAATTAATTGCTAATAACTCTAAACCATTTTCATTAGCATATTTATCAACACCAACAGCTGGAATACCATAACCCCAATTAATTCTATCCTTAATTTCAGTAAATTCATCACCACTATTACCGGTTTCTTTGTAAAGTAGCCAGACATAACGATGTAAACCAGTACCCTTTGGAGGACCTGGTCCAACATGAGATTGTCTTACAATACCACCATTGACGTAACCACCTTCAGTCTTTTCAAAAGTAATACCTGTTTCAACATAATGACAGTATTCAGACCATTTATGATCGGTACGAGATGGCGCATCTGGATCAGTCATAATTAAAGTATATTTACTCTTTAAATCTAATGGAACAGTAGCTTGATAATTAACCTTTGGCATATCTTGAGTAGTAGTGGTTGGTAAAGTATTACCCATAGCAACTGTAGTTTCAGGAGTTGGATAATCAACTAGCAAATGGCCACTTGGTTGAAACTTATCACCATTAGTTAATAACACATCCTTTATAATTTCATGCTTGGTAATAGCTTCAATGATAGAAGCTGAAATATCCACAGAGTGTTGCATTTCTTATGTTATATTATGTTATCCTGATACTGGTAATAATTTGAAAATTACGAGAATATTAACAAGATACACAGAAATAGGTTATTCATTTTAAATAACGTCATAAGAATAACTCTTTTTCACGTTTTTCATGTCTCGTTTTCTCGAGAAAATTTGAAGGAACGGCGAGCAAAAAAAAGTGCCAAGAAAATGGAAAATGAAGCGTTCGTTCATCAAAATCGGAATTAAAAATTCGTCATTCTCTAAATTTTAGTTGCTCTTGTGTAAAAATAACCAGTTTTATAGTGCTTAGTCAGTTTTGTTTATTGATGTGAGGAAGTTGAGATTCATTGAAATGTCGATATTGTAATGATATGTGATAAGCTTCTATAGCTTTGAATTAAAAATCCTTTACTTGATCGATTATTAAATATTTAGTAATAGTAGTATTGTTAGAAGAATTTCCTAACAATATAAAATTCCTTTATTGTATAAGTATTTATACATTTTGGATCGATGATGTTTGTTGAACTATATGTACATATTTACATATTAAAAGCTCCTTTTTTTATTAGTATGTCATATCAACCAAAACAAAATATATTTGTTAATCGATGAGGTATAAAAACGGGTAGAATTAACGTTTTATATCATATAATTTCTTATCTATAAGTGCTTATATACACTGCTCCAGTCAGCTAATCATCAGGTAGTAATGATTAGAGTAATTTTCACTGACTTCCAATGATATTGTATCACGTGGAAGAATCCTGGAATCTTGTTGATGAGCTGTCCTTCTTTTGTTTAGATATTTGTAACCAGTTCTATAATTATTTCTTTTGTAATTGTCGAATTAAGTTTAATATTTACTCTACTTTTGTATATTTATTTCAACTCAAGAAAAATAAGTTCACGGTTGGCACCCATTTTGGTATTTTATTTCCATACCGGTAAATATTAAATTTCCCACTAGGAGTAAATTTGCTATTTTCAATAAATTGACCTGTTTGACTAAATTATATAGCAAAGAGTTACGAAATAGTGAATTATGAAAATGACATTATCTCAAACTATATTTTAGCAAATTATCCAATAGTACTCTCATAGGAACTTTCCTTTGACATATTTGCAAATATAATGGATAGAAGATGTTCCGAAAATATGATATCTTCACATAGTAAATAGGTTGTATCAGAACTTCTAATAATACGTCAGAGCTATATGTGTTGTTATCTGAGAAATAACAATATATTGCATTAGGTATTGTCAAAATGAATAAATGCTATTGTATGAAACAAGAACTGCCATAATAATGTAAGTAATATGACAAACCATGAAGGTAACGAATGGACAAAAAGTGAAAATATATTAACAAAATGAGATACTCAAAACTTAAACAGAATTCACATGAGTCTGATAATTTTTTATATTTCTCTTTATCATTCCTTATGAAATCCATTACCACTAAGAGATATCTTATGATACAGCCCATTAAAGCATCTTTATAGGTACCCTATGCTAAGCAATTACAGATATACCATCTGTTAACACATCTGTTAGTTCTACAGCTGCAATTGATTTTCCTCCATGATAACAGCCATTTATGGGGGGTATGCTTGATATAGGAAATATGGTATTACTAAACCGATTCCCAAAGTTTCAGAGATTTGTTTCTGCACTTAATCCAATAGTATAGATCATCAAAAATGGCAGCGAGGGAACTCTTATTTGAGATATTGAATGAAGGGGACCATAACAAGAATACGGGCTTCGAACAATTATGATTTATATTATACAACTATTATCATGCATTATTTAGCTTAAAAAAAGAAGATTCCTACAAGCATACTTACATAATACCAATTAATATCAATTGCAAACAATGAATTACCACTGCTGCTACTCACATCTGTAGAAGGAGCAGTTAGATTACCAGCTTTGATTTGTTTGGTAGTTCCCAACTGTGGTAGCGAAGTTAGTAAAGAATTAACAGTTCCGGCAGAGAGTACTTCCTCAAATTGGATGCTATCTGAGATAAAAGTAACGACGTTTCCGGTAGAATCAAAAACTATACCACCAGTTACAGAACTATTCTTTGGTCTCTCGAATGCACCATCAGCTGTATAATTCTGGAACATAGACAAGTAACCAGAAGTATCTTTAGTATTAATACCTTGGAGCGAAATTAAGTTAGAAGTCATGTCTGTATTATTAGCATTAAAAATGTTGAAAGCACCACAACCTTCAAAAAGGCAAGAACAGTTACTTTGTCCACCATATTCTTGCGTAACTCTTGGTAATGAATCACTACTTAACCAAATGCCTGGGCTATTGAAATATGAAGTAGTGTTGTCCCTTAATAAATCATCAGGCATATAAAATTCAAAAAGGAAGAGTTTTGTTACACCATCAAAACCATAAAAGGCTGGAATTCCATTACGATACACACCACAACCACCATTGACATTAGATTTTGGACAAGAAATATTTGAAAATAAAATATACTCCACGTTAGAATTTATTGAGGCGTATTGACCTGGTGCAGTATTTTGTTTTTGAGGTGTTTGAGCATCTTGCCCTATATAGTCTAATGCTTTTCCTAAACACTTGGAATCCTCACCAACATGACCCAAGAAAGTGACATTTTCCATAACTTGAAAATCACCAGTGTTATCATAATAAGCAGAACGATTCCAATTTGATGATGATGAATTGTCACCAATAATGAAATAGTTAGAAACGTAATGGGAAAATTTTGACAACTTAATAGGTCCCATAACATGCACAGCTAAACTTTCAGATAGAGGAGCATTTGGGCCAGAGAACCAAGTATCTTCATTAGATAACTCACAGTGGCAGTCGGATTTTGTGTTCACTATTTTATCAATAGGTCTGAAAGGTGAATCATATCCAACACCAGAAAATTGAAGTTTTCCAGTTTTACCTATAGTGTCAGCTCCTACGACACTTCCTAAAATAGTAGCAGCAGAAAAGAGAGTTAGTGCCCTCATTATTACAATTATACAGTTGGTGCTATTTTTTTAGAAAATTAGAAAGACGAATAATTGAGAAATCAAAGAGATATTCTGAACTTCAAAAACAAACAAACAGGTATTTATTAGATATGCTTAATTTTTGAATGACTTTTTGTCTCAGATTACAGAAATCGGTAGTAAAAACAATTTTCAGTTTTTGGAAATGGAAGTAATTTATGTTAGGAAGAATGGGAACCACAGCATAAAATTTATGCATTAAGGGAAATCTTTAGTATGCAGTTGAAAACGGCAGAGATGCATATGCGGTATAACTGTTTTTGAAACCGAGATTGAAAGTTATAGTTTTGGTTGCAACCAAGGAAAAACAAATAGTAGTATGTGAGAAGTCTTGAGTTTTTCTTTGTTTACTTAATCGACTCATTTGTCTATTTGGGAAATATCATAAAGAACTGTGAAAGGTAAAATATCTGTATATATTGTTACCATTTAATAAGCCTAGTAAAATTTTCGTTATGCAAAATAAAGTTTTTCCTATATCAAGAATCTGTTGGAATGTATTACGTATCTGTTTATTATTATCCAATTTTTTTGCAGTCGTTTTGGTTATGCAAACAACTCTCGTAGCAAGCTCCGACGTTAGTAGGGCATAAAAAGAGGCGGTATCAAACGCTGGTGCGGAACTGTCACGGATTGATACCTAACTGAGATTAATAACTTAAAAAGTTCGTAGCTGGCAAATTGTGGTTTGTGCGGCATTTTCTTCATTATTTATTCTATTGCAGGTATGACCGAGAAGATATGCAATATCAAAGAAACTGCCATTGTCGACACATTTAAGTTTGACTTGTTTCTTAAAAAAACGAGCACATCTTGGTAGATTTTGTGCTTACTAGATAACCTAGTAGCTTATTGCAGACTTGTTCAACTAAACCCTAGCCTTACAGTCAGATTTTTTTTACAACAATACTACAATCAATTGGCCGCATAACTCTTCTTCGGAAAAGTACTATGATGTATTTTTTATATTATTTTTACCAATAGTCAAAATATCGGAAGTATAAGGTTTTTTTTACCATAAGTAATAACTTGAATGCCGTCGACAGTTTCTGTAGCTGTGTTGTCAACATGACAGTTGATACGTTTTCTTAAAGAGGAGATGTGAGAGACATATCTAAATGTACTAGTATACAAAGATATGGAATGACTATTAGCTTGTTGGACTTACCTACTAAATAAATAAATAGAAATGTAGATTGCAAAGAAATACCTTATCTTGTATCTTCTGCTTCATTAATATTTGATAATGTTTTGACAGAGTCTCTACAATATTCATAACATCGCGAAAGTGAGAAACCTTTTTCTCGCATCACATATTTTTATGACATACTTTATAAAGAGAACAATGTTGTCATGGCTATTTCCTAAGGAGGAAATTATCTGATATAATAGTAGAATTCAATAATAACATAAATTCAGTGTATATTTCGAATAGCAATGATATGACATTCGGCAAATGGTGATATTCAAGGCAGTTTCGAGTATATGCACCACGTGAAATAAACAAGTAAAGCATTGAAAGTAATAAAAGCCTCTTACAAGATTTTGAATTTGATGATCACATTGTTCTATCTATAATGAGGGGTTATTTGGACTCTGAAAAGGTATCTATTAAGTAGCTATTTCATCACGTTCAAATAGAAAAGAAAATCAATAAGAAGTTTTAAACTTCTATAGGACGTGCTGTATCAAATACATGCATAGCTTCATGTAGCAGATAAAATCATTATGTTTATAAACAGAAAATTGTTTTGTAAACCGATATTTTACATTTTGAAATTACAGAACATGCTGATAGCAAAGAGATAGGTGATGAATTTTCAATATCTTTCAAGAGGATTACAATTATTTTAAAGACTTGGCAGAGTTTTATAGTTATAAAAAGCCTTTCTTACAATATAATCTATTTGTATAGGTTATATTGTAGTCTCCTGGTAACCTTGGAGGATTGAAAAGCTTTGCATAGTAGATAAAGAATTGTATGCCAGTATCATGAATTCAGATACAGTTATATAGCATTGCTCATCTTAGCCAAAATAGAAATAAAACCAAACATTGTCATATCCTCCTCTTAGCTTTTCACTCGCTTGGATCACTCACTAGTCCTCCCATCATCAATCACAAATTCTACTCAAAATCGTTAACTCCGAAACTCAATTTTTCGAGAAAAAAAAAAGAAAATTGAACAGCCAAAGACAAGACCCACAAACCACACAACACATATTAAGCGCCACATTTTAAACTGTGTAAATTCACGTGACACGGTTTTTCTCAATAGTAGAGTCAATTTCCAATTTGGGTAAAATTGTGTCAATTGTTGTGCGGGCCCATCTAAGTAAGCAGGAACCACTCGCAATAGCTCGATTACACAATTCCAAGTTCTCGAGGCCTGAAAAATATTTTCCATTTTCTGTTTGGCTCTTTTACGAGATCCAAAGGTCCATCGCTGTGAGGATTAACCCACTCTGGCTCACAATTTAGTACGATTGAGCTCCATTTATCGCCGCAAACTCTCTTTGAAGTGAATAATGAAAAACTTTTCAAAATCTATGCTTTCTTTCAGCACATATATAAATAATTCGTACTTCTTTCCTTTAATTTATTCATTATTTATTAATTCAATTGTTGTACTTCTTGAATAGTTGCTTTCATTTACTTCAAGTTTTACTTGTTTTTTCTTTTTATACATTATCTGTTCACATACATATACACATACAAATAAACAAAAAATGGCTGGTACTTTCTTATTTACTTCTGAATCCGTCGGTGAAGGTCACCCAGATAAGATCTGTGATCAAGTCTCTGATGCTATCTTAGATGCTTGTTTAGCTGTTGACCCACACTCAAGAGTTGCTTGTGAAACTGCTGCTAAGACCGGTATGATTATGGTTTTCGGTGAAATTACCACCAAAGCTAACTTAGACTACCAAAAAATTGTTAGAGACACCGTTAAGAAGATCGGTTACGATTCTTCTGAAAAGGGTTTCGATTACAAGACTTGTAACGTTTTAGTCGCTATTGAACAACAATCTCCAGATATCGCTCAAGGTGTTCATGAAGAAAAATCAGTTGAAGATATCGGTGCCGGTGATCAAGGTATCATGTTCGGTTACGCTACCGACGAAACCCCAGAAGGTTTACCATTAACCATTCTATTGGCTCATAAATTAAACATGGCTATGGCCGATGCCAGAAGAGACGGTTCTTTAGACTGGATTAGACCAGATACCAAGACTCAAGTTACCGTTGAATACAAGGATGATAACGGTAGATGGGTTCCACAAAGAATTGACACTATCGTCATCTCTGCTCAACATTCTGATGACATCTCCACTGATGATTTAAGAAGATTAATTAAGTCTGAAATTATTGAAAAAGTTATCCCAGCTAACATGTTAGATGAAAACACTAAATATTTCATTCAACCATCCGGTAGATTCGTTATCGGTGGTCCACAAGGTGATGCTGGTTTAACCGGTAGAAAGATTATCGTCGATGCTTACGGTGGTGCCTCAGCTGTCGGTGGTGGTGCTTTCTCAGGTAAGGATTATTCCAAGGTCGATCGTTCTGCTGCTTACGCCGCTAGATGGGTCGCTAAGTCTCTAGTTGCCGCCGGTTTATGTAAGAGAGTTCAAGTTCAATTCTCCTATGCTATCGGTATTGCTGAACCACTATCTTTACACGTCGACACTTACGGTACCGCTACCAAGTCTGATGAAGAAATTATCGAAATTATCAAGAACAACTTCGATTTAAGACCAGGTGTCTTAGTCAAGGAATTAGATTTAGCTAAGCCAATCTATTTACCAACTGCTTCTTATGGTCATTTCACTAACCAAGAATACTCTTGGGAAAAGCCAAAAACCTTAAAGTTTTAAATTGATTTATAAATGTCATTCTCTTTTTCTTTCACTTTTTTGATAGAGAGGTAAATTAATAATCTTTTACTTTAATTATAGAAACAAACTAACAAAATAAAAACAAAAAAATAACGTCTGAAAATATCACATTTATTTCAAATAAAGGAAATATCTCAAAAGATTTTTTAAATCTGGTTAATCATTACTTCAACAGTTTTAATTAACATTAACGTATATATAAACATTCTTGTATATTATGTAATAACTCAACTCATTATTCGAATAAACCAAAACAATATAACAAAAAAAAACAAGAAAATTAGACAGAAATATATTATTTCTTATTTAATGTCAATGATTTAAGTATACGTAATGCATTTTCTAATTCTTCTTCAGCAGTACCTACATCTTCATAATTCAATGCACTGATTGCATATTTAGCCATCTTCTGTACTTGTTCAATTTTAGCTGATGTATCCATCATTTCTTCAATTTCATTCTCAGAATATTTCTTATTGTTTGATTCTGGCACAATTTCTTCTTGTTCTTCTGCAGCCTCATCATCTTTCAAACTTATAAATGGAGGAGTCTCTTCCATGTCTTCTTCCGTTGGAGCTATATTCTCTTCAAGACTTTTCTGCGATGCCATATCGTTATCTCGTTGTAACTTCTTTAATTTATCCATCATATCAGTAAGTTCATCATCTGTTGCCACATCAGACTCATTATCCATTGGAATATCCCTTTCATCTTCATTCATCAATGCATTATCGTCAGCAACAATATCCATCTTATCATCCTTATTTTCAATACCCTTGGAATCTTCATCAAGCATGAAATCAGAGAAATCTAATGGAGCTGCCGCATTTTCTACTACCTCTTCATGATCGTCATCCTTCTGTCCATCTTCCTGTTCTTTATATATTGAAGAAGTATCAGAATCGTTATTCTTCTGTAACTCACCTGTAACTAATTTTCTCAAGTATACTTTACAAATCTTTATTCTCTTTTTATATGGCGAGTCATCACTAATGCTATCTTTCCAAAGATGTAAGCATGTGCTGAAAAGATCAATACAGCACCAAAGACCTCGTTTCAAATCATCATCCCAAGGTCCATTTGATACTTGATTTAGCTTTGAATTGTATAAAGACATTACAAAATTTAACATGTAAATCTTGGCCTTATCTTGATCCTCTAATAATGTCTTCAATCCAATTTCTTCCTTTGTTGACCCTTCAAGCGATAAAACACCTTTCTTAAACTCTTCAATATTGTCTAATAATCCAGAAGCAAGTGATGTGACCTCTTCCGATCTTTCTTCTTCATTTAATATCTTCTCGACTGTGTACAGTCTAAGGTAGTATCCAACTATTGCAAGGCTGGCCAGATCAAAGTCTCTAGCTGTAGAAATTACTCGATTCAACTCCGCTAGTGATAGCATGCTCTATATATCCTTTCAATTGGTTTAAAAACTGGTTTATATAACTTGAAACATTATGTGTTCCCGAACTCATTCAACCTTCCCTCTTTTTGACATTAATATCTATGCATCGGGCATGTCTGAAAATTGGTCTCCTTTAGAAAAAAACATATACTTTACTCTCGAAAAATAATATAAAGAAAGACGCCAAATCTATTTATTAGAATAAGCCCAATACAATCACCTGAACTGACAGCCACGGAAACAAAGTTAAATAAGCTAACAATGCCAATTATAGAGATAACTTCATATATTCAAGATGAAACTGGGAAATCGTTTGGCTTGAAGTTGAAGAAGGATAATGAAAATGGTCAATTCATGTTAAAACCTTTACTACCATTATTAAGGCAATTAAATGAAAAGTACGATGTGCTCAATATATCACAGTTACGCCAAGACTCTGAAAACCTAGATACCCTATCAACTGATTTAGAGGATGCATTGATATCAACATTCGATATCACTGTTCAGACTGACCAAAATAACGAAAAATGGATAACCAGTGAAAAGACAGCAGAGCTACTATCTTCTTTGAACTTACTAAATCTATTCAAGGATCAATTTAACATAACAGTATCGGAAAATTCCAGAAATAATTCAGTAACGAATAATGAAAATAATGATGCTTTTAATAACGCTCACAACTCAGATAATCAAGAGAATAGACATAATTTGAATGAAAATTTAAATGCATTTGGTGTAAACGGTAAGAGATCTAAAGAGAATGATAGCATGGACTTGAACCAAAATCCTGATAGAGATTTAGGATCTCCATTAAAAAAATTAAAAGTAAGCAACTCAAATGACAATATAAAAGAAAAAGGCAACTCAATCGAAGAAACAAAAAATAAAGAGAGTTCATCATCTACTGATGAGAAGCCAATTTTCGTGTATAATCATGATTACAACTTCAATCACCTAGGAACGCCTTTAACCCTCCAGACGGCATTGGCACCCATTGTTGTTAATGATAACAACCAAAGAATGAAGTTGGAGACATTCTTACAAAGATTACTTTTTCCAGAGGCTGAATCAACGGATCTTAGTGCCACAAATGTAAATAATACTTCTTTCACACATATAATTCAGGAAATAGATACTGTATTCCCTCAGACTTCCCTTAACCTTGATACACCAGTGGACGAGCACGGTAATACCCCTTTGCATTGGTTAACATCAATAGCTAATCTTAACCTGGTTAAAGAGCTAGTGAAATATGGAGCTGATAGGTTTCATGGAGATAATGTTGGAGAGTCAGCTTTAGTAAAAGCTGTCAAGTCTGTAAATAATTACGACTCAGGTACCTTTGAAGAACTTCTGGATTATCTATACCCTTGCCTACTTTTGAAGGATTCCATGAATAGAACCATATTACACCATATTATGATTACTTCTGGAATGAGTGACTGTGCTGCAGCTGCCAAATACTACCTTGATATATTAATGGGTTGGATAGTGAAGAAGCAATCAAGACCTATCATTGGTGTAGAAAAGGATATAATTTTAAATGGTCTAGATTTAACTTGGATGATAACTAATATGCTTAATACACAGGATTCAAACGGTGACACAGCATTGAATATAGCGGCACGATTAGGTAATGTTGCTATTGTAGACGCTTTATTGGACTATGGTGCAGATCCATATGTGCCAAATAAATCTGGATTACGTCCAGTAGATTTTGGCGCTGGTACGTCCAAGTTAGAAACTCAAAACATTATACTGAGCGGTAATGAAACTGATCATCATAATAACAATTTAGGTGAATTTGGGAAAGACAGTCCTATCATTTCCGATTCTACTATAAACAAGAAGAATGAAATAATCAAAGAGCCAGATGCCATGGCTTTAATTAATGATCTTCAGTCGTTACTAAATAAAGTCTCTAAAGATTACGAGACTGAGACTAAACAACAACAAGAAAAATTAAGTAAATTGCATTCGACTTTGGAAGCTCAACGTGAAAAAGTAGCTCATGCACAGAATAGATTAGTGAAAGCAAAAAAATTTCGTGATGATTATATGCTGTTGAAGGAAAACATGACTAATATTCAACGTAGTATAGAAGAAGAAGAAAAGAATTTTCGTGAGGAAAGTAAAAAGTTGGGTATATCTTCTGAAGAATCCTCTGGAATCGATTGGGACTCAAGTGAATTTGATGCTGATGAACCTTTTAGAGTCGAAATAATTTATAACTTATTGGAGGAAAAACTAAAGGACAAATATGATGGCAATATTGACTTATTATTGGAGCAGGAAACTCCTGATAAGATATTGTCACAAATCCAACAAAAGTTTACCAATGATAACGAAAAATTGGCAGCGATGCTACCTTCAACTAATTTACTAAAGGCTAGAATTGCGGCTTATAAGAAAAATGATGAGCACTTAGATAATGTCCTAAATGATATACGGATGAAGCAAAGTAATCTTGAGAAAAAATTCAGGAGAATTTTGTCATTGTGTTTGAAAATAGATGAAGAAAAAGTGGATGGAATGTTAGATGGATTACTCTTGGCGATTTCAACTGAAGATCCTCAAGAAATAGATACTGATGAAATGCAAGATTTTTTGAAGAAACATGTAGTGTAAATATTGATTTTTTGACATTAACTATAATATTTATACTTAGACTTTAAATAATTCTGATTTAACAAAATCATATCGGGATATAACTTCTAGAAAGGTATTGGCTCTATCAATGGAAAGTTAAAGTACAAAACTACATATGAATAAATGAAAACAAATAATACTAACACTTCTTATAGACGTGAAGGTCCTTTTCTATTTTTGAATTG
This sequence comes from Kazachstania viticola, assembly GCA_030571575.1. NCBI lineage: Eukaryota > Fungi > Ascomycota > Saccharomycetes > Saccharomycetales > Saccharomycetaceae > Kazachstania > Kazachstania viticola. The sequence continues at coordinate 84,246 of JAJLXZ010000018.1, forward strand.
ATGAAAACAATTTATATTGGTTTTTTCCAATAATATTGTTTATGAGTTCTTCTACAAGATCTTAAGCCACTTCTTCCACCTCTCATTGATATTATCAGATTCCTTCTGTTAGTATTTTCATCTTCGGCTGCATCATAAAAATATTCTTCTTCCAGGGGTTCACCTGCAGCATTAAACCCTACACGAGTAATCATGCCAATACATGTGGTGGTGTTGAGTAACTCACGAAGATGATTCTTAGATATAGTTTTTAATTGTTTGTTTACCTCTCGTAGCTCTGATAGTGGTGTTTGTTGCCTGTTGGAGAAAGCAAGATGATTAATTAAAATATTTTGGATATTATCCCAGTCGAAATCGTAATTACCACTTGCTGTCTGAAAAGATTCCATATTCCCAGTCTGTCCTTCATGGCCTCTAATATCATCCCCTTTCAGACTTGAAGTTGAAGATTGCTGTTCTTCATCTTCAGATAATTCTTTCAGCTTCCTTATCTTGGACTTGGATGCAATAGGCCTAGAAGAGTCCTTGCCAACTCGATGGGATTTATGTTTAGATTGTGTAGTAATTTTGAAACTATCACTTTTTTTGCTTGATTGTAAAACGGTTATATCCTCATCACTAGATGACTGCTCTTCAGTAGCATTTATTAACGTTTTATCTTTCGAAGTGTTATGCTTTTTCAATTGCAATTCCTTGTCTAACTTTACAGAGTTAGTGCCAGTTAATTTAACAAATACGTTATCAAATTCAATTGCAGACCCAACAACGAATGGTATTATTACTGTCTCATCGGGGTTTATACTAAATAAAGTGATTCCGTTGGTTTTGTGTATTTCTTTCGTTGTATTGCTTTTTGGGTTCAACTTCCCCTCGTTTATCATCCTTTCATTCATGTAAGCCTCATAAATATTCAATGTGTCTACAATTTTTACAAATTGACAGTCCCAAGAAGCAGGTACTCCCACAAAGATTTTGTTAATACCGTTACAATGAATACTTATTCTGTTAGTAGCTTTAATGTAGGAAACAGTAGCATGTAACCTTGAAATCTTCTTTGTGTGAGTAAGGACGACATCACACTTATCTGCACTACGACCAATAGTTGCTTTAAATCTGCCGGTAGTGCTTATTGGAAGTTTTATAATATGCTTGCTGTGCACTGCTACTTGCGTTCTAAGCTTAGGTGAACTACAAATATCTTCTTCGCCCTCAGAAAAAGTAGTACTTTTAGTTGGAGAAGAAGAAATATTCCCGATGGTTGATGATGGATATGGAGATGGGTATATTGACTCTTTAAGGGCCGACTTTAGTGACTTTCCACCTTCAAGCAGAAAGGAATGTGAAGTACTCTTCTGTGGTTGTGAATCCTTGATAGAATATTCATTTGAAACTCCCAACAGTGGAGATGAAGGGACAAAATTAAATCTCATTTTTGATATTTTATATATACTCAGAGTATTTTCAGATGTTTAAGGTTGTCTTTTAGTAAGATAGCCTCAAAGATCTCCTACAATAAAATTATTTAAGCTAGAAAAATCGAAGATTCAACTTGGGTTGAGTATAAGTTTCTACTTTATATGATCTGATAAGAGGAAAGCTTCATGTAAAATGGAGCCAATGAGTCCTGTAAATCCCATCGTTGTCTTCTGTTAAATTTTGTTCGATATTTGACGTATTATAGTCACATTTGTAAACAACGCGAAAAATTAAAAAAATTGAGAAGCAGTAAATTTTACGCGTTTGCATGACTGCTACAGCATCCGTACATTTTGAGCTTTGATATTGAATATGAAAATTTCATTATGTAAATTTCATTTTATGCGTCGCTTAATTTTCTAAATTTTTCATTTTACGCAATTTTGCGTCGTGGTAGAAAATCCCACGAGCCGAAAATGTTTGGGCCTCGGTTACGCAAAAGTTTAGAGAGAAGCCGAGCCTAGGTTGTTTCCCATTAGAGGGACAGCCTGCAACTTGTAGTCAGGATGTTGGCAGGTTTACCGTGTCCTCTCGGAAGGAAGTCTGCCTAACTGTACTGGAGGGAATTCAATTCTGGTAATGGCAAGTGGTATCATTGGAAATCTGAGATGTATACCGTTTTCTTATTATTGAGGATATAGGTATATTTTGAGAAGGGACAGTGAAATATATACTTATATCTGTTATTAAAGAAACCACACAAATATATAAGCAAAGATGGGTAGTATGTAGTGAGATATTTGATACCGTGTTATTTATGAATTATGAGCTCTAATGGATTGTTGAGTATACAAGAGTAATATGTGCAAAATAAAGTTGCCAATTGTCAATCCGATTGAAAGAACGAGAATTCTCAACAAATAATGATACAAAACGAAACATGAGGAAGTAAACTATTGTATTGTCTTATACATCATGAATATGTACATGACTGAATGAATCAATGATACGAATCTGAGAAAATTTCAATTAGAAAACTTATGAATATGTAATAATATATTAAAGAGCTCTAGGAGCTGAGATATTTTCAGATGGGCTAATGAAAGGTCTACATTTTTTTAAGACAGTATATGAACATCAAGTAGGGCTAATAAAAATAAATAAATAAGGGAATTATGATGAAAATAAACCAATTTCAGTTACTAACAAGAAAACTCTTTTAATAATAATAATAATTATTATTATTATTGAAAACTTTTATTTAATTAGAGGGTACTCCTTCATTTGGTAAGCGTCACAACAAAACTCACACCTTATGTAACAGATGTGGTAAGCGTTCTTTCCACGTTCAAAAGAAAACTTGTGCCGCTTGTGGTTATCCAGCTGCTAAGACCAGATCTTACAACTGGGGTGCTAAGTCCAAGAGAAGAACTACTACCGGTACTGGTAGAATGAGATACTTAAAGCACGTTGCTAGAAGATTCAAGAACGGTTTCCAAACCGGTGCTCCAAAGGCTGCTTCTGCTTAAGCAAACAAGTATGATTTAATCTCTCTGTCTTTTAATATTTTTTAATTATATAAGAATCACAAAAGAAGATATAACATTTCTTTTATCTAACTCTATATTTCGAATAATAAGCAAAAACTCTAACTAATCAATAATGTCTTGATCAATACATAATAGATGGCTTATTGAATTACCCGGTATGCTAATTACTAAAGTTGATTTCCGTTTACGTTTTTTTGATCATATCACAAATTTTCTTGAAATCGCTGCGGGCCTTTTAAGCCTCTACGATATTTTTAGATGAAAGATAACATACACAATAGTTTACAATTGTAAAGATCGCTTACAGAAAAAGATAATCTACTCAAAGGAAAAGCATTTGACTTTAATACAGACTTTGTATAGTTCCGTATAAATTTTATACTATCAAAAATGAAGCGGTTTTTTTCCAGTAGTAAATCCTCAAGGGTTTCGAGTATATCAAAAGATAATTCTGGATCAAAATCTCCTAGTCAATCATCAAGATCGCCTTCCTTTGGCAAAAGGCTTATAAGCAGTACATCCTCACATAGTTTTCCTCCGGTAGACATACCGCAAGAGGAAAGTGACTTATCACCAGAATTGGTACCAATTGTAACTTTATTATCTGCTCAGGCTCGTAGAAAATACCATAAAGGCGTAATCCTTATACTCCATGATTTAAAAAATGATGGAGAACCTGCAAAGAGGGAATGGCAAGAAATGTATGCTTTATTGATAGGAACTCAATTAGCTTTGTGGGATGCCAAATCACTTGCAAGTAGTAAAGATAATAATTTCAAATTAAGAAAAGCTGCCACAAAGCCTTCATATATTAATCTTACCGATGCAACGTTAAGAGCACTCGAACCAAATGACCAGCTTGTAGAAACAGATTTGAATAGTCACACAACACTAAAGGATACTCTCGTTTTATCAACAACTTTGAAGAATAGATATTTCTTAAAATTCAGTGATACAAACTCATTCCTTGAATGGAATGCTGCTATTAGACTGAGTCTTTATGAATGTATCTCCTTACAAGAAGCGTATACTGGTGCCTTTTTATCCAGCAGAGGTAAGAAATTAGGTGATATTGGTGTTATTCTTGCTGATAAGAAATTTAGTTATGCTGATTGGGTTAGTGTTAGATTTGGTACTGGTATGCCTTGGAAACGTTGTTATGCTGTCATTTCTCAATCTACAAATAAGAAAAATCCGTTGGGATCAATTAGTTTCTATGAAAGTAATAAGAAGATTAAAAAGTCTAGTGTTATCTCAACATTAACTGAGGCCAGATCATTATATGCAGTCTATCCATCATCTTCCTTACTCATTGATTCTTCAACTATCATTAAGCTTGAAGGGTTGATTTCTTTGAATAAAAAAAATGAGGAACCACAAAAGACAAGTATATTTATCATGCCTGAAAAGCATCGTGGTGTGCCTGGCTATGATACAATTATTAGATTTTTAATTCCAGCAATGAATGCTTTTAAATTGTATGGTAGACCTCACAGTCTTATTGCTAATAGAGAAAATCCAGAATCTCTATTATTTGCTTTACCCACTTTACCTAATACATATTATTTAGAAGTTAGAGACATTTTCTCCCTGTCGAATTCTTTAGACTCAGCAGAAACTTCTCTCTATTGGGATTCATATGAATGGCAAGAAAATATCGATAATTTATTATTGGAAAAACTTGAACAAGGATATACTGGATGTAGACCTAAGCAAGCAATTAATACCATCTCAAGCTTCCCCAACCTAGCAGATGATGACTTGTATAAAGAAATAGAAACTGAATCACGTTCAAGAATTTTGGATAATATGGAAAATATACCTACTTCTCTATCAGCTACAGATGTTCCGTTGAGTGAAACACTTTCTCCTTCAGCTGGAAATGATTTATCATCTTCCTCTGTATCAATTGTTGAAAGGACACAAAATAAGAATTTGCATTTTCCATTCGCTCTCTCTCGTTCAAAGGAAGATATCTTGCTTCAACAACCTAACTACCCTGTAGAAGATGTTGGTATTACTGGAAATGGTAACGAACAATTGTTAAATGTAGATATACCTGAATTGGATGTGGAAAATTCTATCCTCACTGAAAATAGTAATCTGGAAGAAAGACAACCTAGCAATGATCGAGCATCAAATCCAAATCCAATTGATCTTGGTAGATTATACGAAAAATACTCTGTTGAGCCATTTGGTAGATCAAATAGTCCTGTGTTCACAAGAAAACAGGATTTTGAATTGGATGATGAACCTATAAGACGTATAGATGATTATGAAACTCCATATGAAAAATACCTGGGATCAAAAGATGCTGATAAACTCTATGAAATTTCTAATATCAGAGACTCTAAGAGTACTATGACAACTGACACTAGCAGTTTCAAATCAACCAGATCAGAAATGCAATTTGCATTGGATATAAACAAAAGTATGGAAGATTTTAATGAATTGGCACAGAAGATTAATGAAATAGGCTTGGAAAGTGTACATTCCGATAAGACTTCTAATGGAGAAGATAATGATGTGCTTGATGATTTGAGTGCAGATCTAAATTTAGGTTTCGCAACTAATAAGACTCAAAATGCCAATAATATCAACAGTAATAATAAGGATGTTAATGTTGATGTCGATGTGTTTGATACGGATTACATAAGCAAGAATCAATTATTAGTTGATGAGAGAGACAGTATTCGTAGCCCTGGATCGCCTAAAGCTAATAAAACTACATATGAAAAGGATATGGATGCTACACCAAAGAAACTAAATTCAGTTCCACGCTCTTTTCAATCTAGAAATTTAAACGAGGTTGCATCCCAATCATCTAATTCTACGCCATATCCTCCTGCTCATATGAATAATTATCCCACTAACAATCAGACATTTAACAGAAATCATATGAAACCAATTGTACAAGGCAACGGTTATCAAGCCCAACAGCCTAATACGAATTATACCTCGAATCAATATCCTTCTACATTGAATACTCCTATAAATAATCAGAACCGTAATACTGGAAGGATTAATCATCAACAACCAAAACCATTGATGCCTCAAGTTCCCTTTAGTCAGCAATCAAGATCATACTCGCCTGCCAGAAACCATAATCAACAAAATATTCCACATCTACAAAATCCACAACAGCAATATCGTGTTCCACAAAATCCAATTAATAACTATGTCATGAACAATGGAATGAATGGTAGAAATTCTCCAATTCAGAAAAATTTTCATTATCAAAATCCCCAAAGCTTTAAACCCTATAATACTATGAATAATAATAACTCTCGCTCCAATGGTTCATTAAATTCATCCAGCAATTCACCTTCCTTAACGCAGGGTGGATTTTCACGCTTCATGCCACCTAGTACCAATGCTAAGAAAAATCCATATTCAAGTTGAAAATATGTTGCATGCTAGATAGATATATATATATAATTGCATTTCGAAAACTGAATACACTAAAAATATGTGTATTAATACTATCATTACTAATCTAAATTTCATCTTATGAATATTCAATTCACTTTTTTATATGTACTGTATATACTTTTAGATTACTTAGAAAAATCAAGTAAGAGAGTTTCGTTGTCATCACAATGATATCATTAGCTCTTATAAAAGTATCCAAGAGTCATCATTTTTAATATTCGGTATAGCATTAGAGAGGGCATCAGTTACTGATGACAAGCTACCTGAGGTAATAGAAGCAAATTCATCAATTGGTTGTGGCAGAATATTTGAGCGGTTGTTCCTTTTATCCACGATCAAACTTCTTGCATATTCTAATTCACTGTATATACAGTTTATGGCAGTCTTTGTTCCATCTTCTTCAGCTATTTGTTTCTGAATTATTTTAGCCCTTTCGATCATTTTTTCATTACTAATGACTTCCTTCAATGCAACAGCTAGACTTTTGGCCGTCAATTTTTTTAACGCTATACCGGCACCAATATCCTCTATCCTCTTGGAGTAAAAAAATTGATCCCCAAAAAATGGTTTAATTATAGTTGGCAGTCCAGCCCTTAATGAAGCACCAGTCGTTCCTGACCCACCATGGTGCACAGCTGCATCCATCTGAGGGAATAACCAATCATGAGGTACCGATCCACAATTAAATATACAATCAGGTAGTTCGATCTCAATGTCTTTAGCTGATTTATCACCTAACCGCTCAGACCAACCTTTGTTTAATACACAATAAACACCAGATTCTTTAATAGCAGAAACTAAGGCTTTAGTCATTTCTTTAGCCTTTGAGACCACAATAGAACCAAACCCGATATAGACCAACTTCTTTTTCAGTTTCCTAGCTTTTTTTATAAATTTCGTCAAGTCATGCGGTGGATTATAGTCTAACTTTTCATCCAAATACCAGTAACCAGTAACTTTTATCCATTCACTAAAGTCAACCGATGGAGGAAATATTGTAGGGGATACATTGTAAAGAAAAGGTACCTTATTCTGCTGTAGAGAATCCAAATTAGTTTTATTCAACCCCAACTTTTCGACTCTCCATTTATTCACTTGCCCACTTATGCCCTTCCAAAATACATTTTCAAACAGAACATGAGTTAAATAATTATAGCTACCACCTCTTTTCTTGTCAGGGACGATAAATGCATGTGGATATGCTCTTGTCCTTGTCCAAGGCATTGTGAACGCCCTGAAATACGGAATTTCTAAAGCTTCAGCTATATGAATACCTGCCATTGCAGAAGGTGATTCTATTAAAATATCAAAATTTTCATCCTTACAAGCATCCCACGCTGTATTTAATAAACTTTTAATCCAGCCACGAAATTTCGATGATGCATCCTTTAAAAGTCCAATATTTAAGGACTCGTGTTCTACCATTAATGCCATTAATTCAGCTGGATTACCAGCAATTTCTTTAAAGTGGATATTATGAGATTCAACAAATTCTTTAAATTCCCCATGAGTTATTATGGTAGCAGTATGACCCTCCTTGATCAGTGCTTTACCTAATGCCATGTACGGCTGTACATCACCTCTTGAGCCAATGGTTAACATGGCAATACTATATTTCTTATTAGATTTGAAGCTTGTTTTGAAATTAGGGTTTTGCTCTAATAAGATTGGTACTTCAAACCCATTTGAAGATATCTTGTCTTCGAAGAAGGTCAATCTAGCATTATCGGTATTAGTCTCAATGAATTTACTAGATAAACCCTTATTACTTGGGTTATCATACTTTGATATTTCTATTACTTTGAACAAAAGTTGGTGGGCGGTTGTTTGAGCCACTTCTGTGCTAAATTCGAAGAATAACTCCTCATGTCCTCGAATTACAACAACTAGACCAAAAAACCCAAATCTAAAACCTTTCTCAATATACGATGTTTCGATATCATGTATGGGTAACACCATTAATATCTTAGACCCAGGTATAAGCGATCTAAAGCAGATATTGTCATTGCTCATGTAAAGCTTCCCATAAACTGGCACATTTCTATGCAAATATGTGTAGAAAGAACCAATTAAGAAAGAATTATTTGTTAACTTAAAGTGGTTTCTGAACCTACTATTTGCTGATAGATTTTCTTTTCCTTTAACAATAGTTCCTTTTGTATTTTCATCTTCTTTAGTAACATCTATTAAGCTGTTTTCATAGAGCAGTGGTTTTGCACTCCACATATCTGCTACATTTCTGAAAGGTTTTGCTGTCCAGGATGTTATTTTTTCTTTCTTGGATGTTATATCTGTAGATGATGGTAAGGGAGAAACTCTTTCAAGAGACTCTGGGGAGTTTGATCTAGTTTCGAGTGAGCTCGCAAACTTTTCAATAACAACACTTTCTTCGATTCTGGAATCAATAGTTTTCGTCACTTTAGGAAGTAAAAGATTAGTTACCGTTTTTAGTTTTCCAAGTTTATTGTGCTCCTTTTCTGTAATATTCTCATCAGTGGACTCTAAACTGACCACTCCAGGATGTTCAGTAGAAGGTTGTAATACAAGCGGATTCTTATAATCTTCAGTCTCAAGGCTTTTACCATTTTCAGATGGTTTCGCTATTTCTTCATGCAATATGTTAATCCCTTTGTCTCTTAGTTCTTTGAACTGTTCTAATATCTTCTCGTTAACCTTAGAACTTGAACTTGTTAGAAACATGAAAATGTAGTCATCTATAGCGTACGTAGTCTTGCCTTCTAAGGCACGGACCCGTAGTATTGCAGATTGGTTTATTGTGTTCTCATCATCTGTTTCCAAAATATTAGCAAGCGGTACCTTCAGGCTAATTGATTTACTATCGGAATTCTCTGAAGTAAATTGCTGTCTCTTTAAAGAATTACACCAATTTTTGGCAGAGAATGGAGTGTCCGCAGAGAATCTAAAAGTTTTTTCATTAGTGACGATTTTAAAATTACTTGACATTTCCTCAGAATTTGATAATTTTAGTCTTTCAATAGATATAACGTTTCTCAAATCAATTGAAAGAACAGGAAAATATACCTCTGTTGGTGATTCGTATAGAGCAAAAATATTATTCTTTAATACACACCAATATCTTTTGGAACCCATTAGTTTCGAGCTAATATTCAAATTCCCGGTCATCTTGACTTCTCCTGTAGGTTTTGGAAGATACGCAAAGAATAGCAGATGCTTTGAAGTTATGAAGATATTTCCTTGGATTAACACATCTTTTAATAGCCATGCAGGTGATTCAAAGATAAATCTTTCATTTTGATCTAAATTGTATTTCTTTTGTAATTTATTTAGTATTTTACTTTTGTAATGTTGGATTAGTTCCGTATTATGATTTTGAGTATCATCCGTAATCAAAACTTCATTTTCTTCACTATCATTGCTACTGCTTGTTTGAGGGATGACAGATAATTCAAACAATGTAGGTCTTTTTTCGAGAGCTTTCGGTACAGATGTTTTGCCATCGTCCATTTGTGCAATATCGTTCTCAATTAGATTTGAAACTGGAATAAGTGGCAATTCTCCTTTGTCAGACTCTACATAATCATCAAACCGTGAGCTTTCAGTCTGTCCCAAATCTTCTATATCCTGTGCATTATCCATTCCAGCGTATACACTCACAGTGGTTAACATACCCGCAATACTTTTCATCATATACTTAGATTTTGCCAAATCATCATCTTCGTAGTCAATATCCTTCTTTTTCTGGCTGGGAGAATGTACCACACTACTAAGCATTTTTGTACTATCATCTTTTATATGTTTGATGCCAGAGATAGATTTTGAAATACCTTGTTGAGTAGCTTTCATTGGCTTGGCCATGCTTGAAGTAGCAGTCTTAGTTGGAGATAATGATACCACTGACTTAAATAAGTTTGATCCTGACGCAGGGAAACCCTTACCAGTTTTGGCCAACTTGTCCTTCATATCTTTTCTTTTCGTAACAACAGATTTTTGATTCTCCATTATGATATAAATGCGTCTAAATGCTGTTAAACAAAGGTTTGCGGTAGAGATGGAATTATAATATACAATTAAACTAATACCTGAGATTGAATTTGTAATAATCTTACTTCTATTTAATGAAAACGAAACAGGGAGAAAACAGTAATTCCACTCAGTAGCTCTTTATACATGCAGCGGCAATAATATGTCAGTATTTTCAAGGGAATAACATTACATAGTTTTATTTTCAACCACTCGTTGATCTTCTCTTTTCTTCTTTGAAATCTCATTTGTGCAGCTCCCCTTGAAGATCCTTGCAATTCTCAGCGCGCATCGAAAAAAACGAAGAATGAGAGATATTTTGACAGATATTATGGGCATCTATGAAGGTAAAAGGTGAATGTCACTACCGAGCTGTTCCATTTCCATCTGCAGGCATCTCTGTACATCAAGAACCTCTTGTTCCACCTCTAGGAGCGATCTGATTTCGTTTCTTCCAAAGATAAATGATATAATACCATCTATCAGTCCCGTGACGGAGACTGCAGCTGCGAAAAGTACCCAGAATATAGATGACCATGCTGCTTTATGAGCGGTGAAAGTGGTCACTACCATTGTGATTATAAGAAGTATCACAGATATCCAGAAATGTAATCCACGAAAGAATTTTTGTCTGTTTGCTGTCTTCATGTATTCATATAGGCAACTTAACATTTCATCATACATTGAAAGTTGTTCAAGAAGTGTCCCTCTGGATCTAGGAGTTTCTTTGTTGCTTGTCTCAGTGACTGGAAGTAACTCTAGTGTACAGGAATAAGCAAAATGGTCGGAAAAGCTACCTATACTTGGAATGATCTCGGTAAATTGTGCACTTGCTCTAATAGTCCTTAATTTCGTTGGATCAATCAATGCATAATCAAGTCTTTGAGCCTCATGAGGGCCTCTATGGCTTCTCCATGTGTTTAAAGTTGAGTCACAGGTTGTGCAACCATATTTCAATTGATCAATAGGATCCATCTTTGAAATTGCTACAATGTCCTGAGATCCATGTAACTGTTCCCAAGAATCTACTAATCCTGTTTTTGAGGTTAAAAACTTATGTGGTAATGAGCCGGGTCTTGAATTTAAATCACCTACAATAACTACGGCATAGCCAGCTTGTTTATATAAAGCAGCGATCTTGCTGAAATCCCAAGCCTGGCACGATCTATGGCAGTAATATGCGGCATCTCCAGTTAAAGCATAAGGAGCATGCATATGGCTATTTAAGATAGCAATTGGAGAAGTGTCTTTAGTTAGTGGTTTTAGAAGTGTTATAGCAACAGATTTTCCAACGTACCAGTCACCTCGAAATACGGCACTTGGTCTTCCATTAATTGGGTACCTGTATAGAAAAGTCGATTCAATAGGGATCTTTGAAAGAATAGCCAGCCCAGGCCCTGAAATTATACCTGAATAGAAGATACGAGAGTAAGGAAACTTATCAGAACAAGTTTTAACTATGTAGTCCCAGTCTTCTTTACACCAAATTTCTTGTAATGCAATTATATCGTAGTCATCTACTTCATAAAGATCTTCCTCGTTTTCTAAAAGCTCCAGTTCTGGAATGTTCTTTGCAACATTCTTTCCAGACAACTTATCAGCAAACGCTCTTAACCTTTCTCTTCTGTATTTTGAGACGTATTTTAAACCCCAAGTGTTAAAAGTTAGAAATTTTACAGTTGGTGCTCTCACACTTGATACAGTGGAATGAGAACTACTTGGTGTCTTTATAGAGCTCATAATTCAGTGTATATTCTTCTGTATATATATGATAAACTTTATGTTGTGGACTTTATTACTCAGATCTTTCACAAAGTGACAGCAATTTCTTTTGATCTTTTCGAATTTCATTTTGTTGTTGAGATGAGCGGTTCTTTCCATTTACCGGAAAAGGCTAAAAGCACGAAAAAATAAGAAACTGATTTGTTTTCTTTATTTTTGTATATAATATTTAGATAATAGAAGACAAGGAAGAAAAGGTTGCTAGAATAGCATAACTTGGCTTTCTATTTTTGAATTGCATAAAAAGAAATTAAATTAGATATTTTGTTCAAGATATATTATGGATGAAGATATTGAAAAGTTCCACTTACTGCGTGGTAAAATGGAGAATTTTGGTGAAAGAATTCAAAATGACATGGATTCCAAATTAAACGCGGCCTCGAATATACTAGACAGATATGAGAAAGATATAGATAGTCTTCAAATGGAGTACAATATGCTAAGTACCAAATTAAATAAAGTGGAAGAAGAGGAAAAAGTATTATCTAAAGAAGTAAATACCTACAGAGAGGATAATGACGATGCCAAGAATAAGTTTCAAATATATCAAATAAGAAAGAATAAATTGACTGCACAGAAAAATGAGTTACAAACAGAGTCACTAGAGTTGGATAAGCTGATTTCTGAAAGAGAGCAAAAGATGAAAGAATATAAAGAAAGATTAAAGATGCAACGTCAGAAGGATAATCCTGAAGTTAAACTATATGAGAAACTATTGGGTCTTACTATCGACGGTTCTAATTCAGGAACGCTAATTTTTAAATTTAAGAATTTCGATAGTAACAATCTTGACAGAGTTTGTAGTATTGCATTGGATGTATCAACTGAACCATTCCAGATCCTAGAAACAACTCCTCAATTGGACACTACAACTGACTATAAGCAACTAGAGAATATAATTAACGTCCTGAATAACCTTCCAGCATTCATTGTAAGATCAAGAGAATTGTTAATAGCAAATACCAATCACAGTTAACGGAATATAATACTGCGCATTATGTTAGCGTTATTATTATTTTTTTCTTTTATGTAATGGAAAATTGTTTTCATTTTTCCGCGAACAAATATTAATGAATTATGAATTGAGATATACATTTTCGAAAAGTGCTAATATGATATTTGTATAGCTTGTCAAGATATCGTTTGTGCGATGAAAGTGTCAAATGCCAGTTCTATAATTTCATTTGTTTGGCTGATTAATGTGGTATTGGCTTCTCCTGGTGATAACTTAGGAGAATTTATTGACTGCACATTCGCATGTGAATACCAAAGAAAATGTCCACATAGTGAAATACATTGGATTGATCCAGAGACTAATTATTTTGCTCAATATAAGTTTAAGAATACACCGGCATTATTGTCTACTTTTTTATTTTGGGATTGTATTGCTGATTGTGATTATCAATGTCAGCAATTAGTGACTGAACATAGAATAAAGAATGATGAAGAGATTTACCAATTCCATGGGAAATGGCCATTTTTAAGATTATTTTCTACCCAAGAATTATTTTCTACTCTTTTCAGTATAGGAAATTTTGTCCCACATTATTATGGATTTACCAAGCTAATGAATAAGATTAATCAAATGAGGAAGAATGACCGCAATAATCTAACTGGTATCAAAATTTTGAGGAATTACAGTTATGTGGCAATTGCCGGGATGTTTGCATGGACTGCAAGCACGATATTTCATTGGAGAGATCTAATTATAACTGAAAAGCTTGATTATTTTTTTGCTGGGTTGACAGTGCTTGCAGGGTTTCATGCTTTATTTGCACGTATCACATACATAACAAAATATCCTAAGCTGGCTAGATATTTCTCAATTTCCATAAGCTTCATCTTTGCACTTCATATACTAAGATTGTACATTGACTGGTCTTACACGTATAACATGAGATTTAATATATTCTTTGGAGTGCTGCAATATCTATTGTTGCTTTTCTTGGCTTTGCAGAATTACAAATTGATACATACACAAAAAGTAAAGATGACAAGGTCAATCTACTTCTCCAAATCAAAACTAATAACCAAGTTGTGCATAACGCCAGTTGTTCTTGTCTTATCGACAGCTATGGCAATGTCTTTAGAGATCTTCGATTTCTTCAGTGTCACTTATCAAATCGACGCACATGCGGTATGGCATCTCTGTACCATATGGCCATCATGGGTGCTATATGATTTCTTTTTAAACGACTTTGAAATAATCGGTAATGAATTCTGTAAATAGGAGTTATGCAAGCCCTAATATATATAGTATAAGTAAAAATATGTGTCAAAATGGATAGTACATTTCTTTTCGACCAGACAAAAAAAAATTGTTCAACTTGAAACTTTGATTGCGTATTTTCAAAAAAAGAAAAAAAATGAATGTTTTGATCGGTTTTTAAGTATATCGATGAAAACTCTCGAGTATTTGAAATAGTCAGTGGGTCGATAGTGTGCTTGAATAACGGTATTGTGGAAGTGCCTTCAAGCTCTCTGTGTATATTATTTGTTGTTTTTCCTTTTCGAAGCTCATTTGAATTAGAGCTATGATTCCAGCTCCACATGATCCAGCTCTTTTACGTGAGCATAGTTATCAAGATACCAATGATATGCTTCAATTATTGAACCCAGATACGTTTACTGGTATTGGTGGTTTTAAGAGGCTAAGCGAGTATGGGTTAGGCTACTTTAACTACCACCTGGCATTAGATTCAGAAATATATAGCAAATCCTATTCTGATATGTTTAGATCACATTTATATGAGCATTTCTTATGGTATCTCATTGTATTCCTTATTCTACTAGTTGCATGGATTATTTTAGTTTCTCTAGAGTTAAGAAGCCTGAAATTTTTCAAAGGAAGAACTGGTAAGAAACCTTTCAGAGTATACCATAGTCATGATGATGATCAGTTTGAGTATCATCATATCAAATGAATAATATTACCCATTTCAATTTTTTGTGGGTGAAAAATTAGAGATAGACAGATTTGATATATGCCGTTAGGCTTATCATATCGTTGTATTATATAATATTTGCATGAAAGAAAATGTATTTGATTGTCCCTATTAATGTATGTACTGGCACTCTTTTTTTATTTGCTAAAAGGATATATATATTTAAATAGAATAGAAAGAATAAGAATTTTAAAATTTACTGAGAATTAGTCTAGGCTTAAAAGTTATGATAAGCTACATTTAATCAGTTCTTTTTACTGTCATAATAGAACGTCTTCAAAAGACCGAGAATATTGAATATAGATTATAGATATGGTTCCAGAGAAGTATAAGCATTTGGTACAGCAATGATTCATTTCTTTCATTAAAGAGAGAGAGAGATGGAAATTCACCATGTTTACAAACATATAAACTTTTCTGTGCTATTCCTAAGGCCACTAATCTATATCACATTATCGAATAATTGCTAACTTACTATGCAATGAAGTTGGAGTAAAATTAATTATGTATTAGCGCTGTAAATCGTAGAGGTTGAGCATTAACTTATCATATCGATAGTTAGATTGTGCTTCCCTTTAAACAAAGAGAAGTGCTGGTTTTGTTAATCAAATAAGTTAAATGCAGTTTTCTATATTATAATTTTTCGAAAGGAATCTCGCATATGCCTCTTTTAATATGTTTACTTTTGGTTAACATTAGTCCTTTTCCGTTGCAAAATCATTCTTCAGGAATAATAGTGAGGTCAAGAATCAACAACAACTATTGTATCGTCGAATAAGTGCTAGTCAGTGCTATAATAGTCTTCAGTATAGTTTTTAAAATATGTAATATAACAACTATTGCTGACACTAGTCACGTGATAAGATACTGCTCTATTATTATTTTTCATCAGTAGAAAATTCATCTTAATCAATGAGATGGAAAATATTAATGCACAAAGAATAAGTTGAAGTGCAGACCTTGCAGTTGGATTCTATCGTCAGCGGAGTAGGAGAAGATCAGGAAGCCATTTGAACACTTTTGTCAGCATTTTTCTATGTCTTTCTCAATCGGGGCGACTCCTAAAGGAGTATCTACGCAACCATTCCCTGCAGAATCAATGGCTTTCAGAACCTTTAAAATCGCACATCAGAGATTACTCCTAGATGTCAATTTATCATCGCATACCATAAGAGGTACTGCTGAAATAATACTGATTCCTCTCATACAAAATCTCGAATATATAACTTTAGATTGTGCAGATATGGAAATTATTGATGTGCTTATAGAGAATAGACGTTCGGATAATTATATACATGATAATCAATTACAGAAATTTACCAATAAATACGTTGAACAGCATGAAGATATACTATATTCTGAGAACTCTATAGAACAATCACATTTCCTTAGGCAAAAATTTGCGGATTTGAACGAGCATCCAGAAGAAAGAACTAAATCCCAACTAATAATAAAGGTTCCTTCTTCTATTAAGATAACACTACAGGATGCAAACTTGCTGACTAACTATACCCCTATTACTCCTTCAATTAGAGGTACTCCTGCTTCTCAAGAAACTGTGTTTACACCGATTACAATAAAAATAGAATATCAAATAAAAAATCCAGTGACAGGTGTTAAGTTTGATACATTTTATGAAGAAAAACCTCATTTATGGAATGCCTACACCATAAACTCTGAATTTTGTGCGTCTGCTTCTTATTGGATGCCTTGTGTAAATGCATTAGATGAAAAATCTACGTGGGAAATTGAGGTTAGTGTACCTAGAAAAGTTAAAGATATTGGATCATCGAAATTGATAGGTCAAGAAGAAGAGATAAATATACCTGTAAAACCTAAAAAGACGTTATCTAGAGTAAATTCCACTGTTAACAACTCTAACTTTGAAGTTGAAACTGTAAAAGCTGAAGAACTGGATGGTATAGAGGCTACTGTAGAAAAGAAAGTAGATAACATTAATAACAGTAGTGATGAAGACGACGAAGATGAAGACGAAGAAGTTGATGATGAAGATGAAGAAAAGAAGAAAAAGGAAGATCAAGATAATCCTTTAAACAGGGATATTTTGGTATGCTGCTCTGAATTCTCTACTGTAAAGGAACTTGCACACCCAACAGATTTATCAAAAAAGATTTTCTCATTTCAAATTTTCAATCCAGTTGCTCCGCATCATATAGGTTGGGCTATTGGGGCGTTCGATGTCCTGGTCTTACCTTCTTTTTCATCCTTTAAAGATTCTGTAGAAGAAGACCAGGAAGATAATGAGGAATACACACAGAATAACAGAGGTAATGAAAATATGATGGATAAACTTGACCAAATGGATGGAAATGATAGTAACGATGTTATTCCAATTCAAGTGTATACTCTTATGAGCGATGACATGAATGAGGAGACTGTTTTGAACTCTACAATTGTGTGCCAAAAGATAATAGACTTTTACTCAAAGGAATTTGGTTCGTATCCCTATACATCATATTCTTTAGTATTCTTACCAACCCTAGCAGATTCTACTATGGATTTTGCCAGTTTAACATTATGTAATACACGATTACTGTACTCTCCGGATTTAATTGATCCCATGTTTTCAACAACAGACTTACTAGCCTGGTCTCTTGCTTCACAATGGTCTGGGGTCAATATAACACCAATGGATATCAATGATATATGGTGTTGCATAGGAATGGCGGGCTATATGGTTCTACAGTTTACTAAAAAGATATATGGTATAAATGCTTATAAATATAAAATGAAAATGAACAATGAGGTTATAACAGAACAAGACTGGGAAAAACAACCTATTGGAGCAACGTTTATACATGCTTCAAGGCCAGTATCTACGATTAGCAAAGATTTTGCCTTCATTAAATTAAAAGCTCCTGCAGTTCTAAGTATACTGGATAAAAGAATGACAAAGACAGAGAGATCTTTCGGTATGTCTCGTGTTTTGCCCAAAATTTTCCTACAAGCCATGTCTGGAGAGCTTCCAAATAATTCTCTGTCCAGTTCTCACTTTCAGCATATTTGCGAACGTGTTAATAAAAATAGATTGGAATTATTTTTTAGAGAATGGGTTTATAGCTCAGGTGTACCTATATTTCGTGTTACCCAAAGATTTAATAAGAAGCGAATGGTAATTGAAATGGGGATAAGGCAATGTCAAGATGAGGAATTGGGTCTAGACAAAGTAATTGGTTCTGACGGATTTTTTTCAACCGCTCTGGATCATGAACAGAACCCTGATCGTAATATTCCACCTTTCTTTTCGGGTTCAATGACTATTAGAATACATGAAGCTGATGGTACACCATATGAACATATAGTGGAAATTAAGGATGTATTTACCAAAATTGATATTCAATACAATACAAAATATAGAAAACTAAGAAATAAAAAAGCAGTATCAACTATGAAGCTAAACTCCATTGGAGAGGAATTTTTGGATAACGCTTTGGATAAAGAATCTGATAATGTTCCAAAACTGGGGACTGTCCTAATGTCCCCCCAGGAATGTAGTGAATGGAATATAACCGATATATCAAAAACTACAGAGGGAAATGAATCACAAATTCAAAACGAAGGTTTTGAATGGATAAGGATTGATTCTGATCTTGAATGGATTTCAAAAGTTTATATCAATCAAGCAGATTATATGTTTGCATCCCAACTCCAACAGGACGCTGATATTGAGGCACAAATAGAAAGTATAAAGTACTTTGAGGATGTAACCGTAAATGCAACAAAAAATTCAATCATATATTCTTCTATTTTGACCAGAACCGCGATGGATAATAGATATTTTTATGGAGTAAGACTCGAAGCGTGTAAAGCTCTCTCGAAATTCATATTTAGATCCGATGAAGATTTCTATGGTGGTTCGATGCATTTAATTAAAATATTCCAAAAGCTGTTCTGTTTTGACAACTCATACATACCGCGAAATAATAATTTCAATGATTTCCAAAAGTATGCATTGCAAAAAAATATTCCTTTGTTCTTAAGCTCTGTAAGAAATGAACATAATGAATGCCCTTCTTTTGTCAAAGAATTCTTAATAGATATCCTTACTTATAATGAGAATTCAGAAAATCCATATTCTGACACCTATTATTTATCCACTCTTATCACTACAGCTGTAAACTCCATTATTCGGGATAGAGAAGATCTGAGTTACATTACGCGAGTTTTAGAGCAGATCCGTAGGTACCAAAATTTAGACAAGTGGATTCCTTCCTACCAGCTTCATCTAACTAAGGTAATTTTTGAAGAGAAGTTGAAACTGCATGTTGCAGATCTCTACGATTTCAAAGACATGGTTAAGATTTTGAAATATTCTCTGGACCCTGGCAGTATCAGTTACGAATTTCCTGATATTATTCCTAAAAAAAGAGAAGGTTTGCAAGATATAGTTTTAGTTGCTTTTAAGACTCTTTTAGTTGAAGGTGGTTTGAAAAATAAGGAAACTCTGGTGTACTTCTGTGAGACACTATTTTCAAGCCCTGATATTTACATAAGAGAGAAACTCATTGATATTCTCATCGAAGCTATTGATTTTATTGTTGAAAACAAGATGATGGATACGTTGGACGACGATATGGGATATTTATCAAATAAGATCAATCCTCCTTCCCTAGATCTAACTAATGAAGATGATGTAGCTGCCCTAGTAATGGGTGGATTTGAACAGGAACGGATCGAACGTAAAGAATTGAAGATGCGCTCTAACATAGAGGGGGTGATTACGTTATTAAGAAACAAATTCAAACATTACCAACCACTTAAGGATATTTTATGGAACATACTTCATGTACCGTTTTTAAGTCTCTACCAAAGGAAAAGACTCTTTGACGTTTCTAGAGTACTTTATGAATTAACCGATAGTTTTGATGTGAAATTACCTGTGCCAAGAACCAGAAAACTTGTTGCCAAACATAACGGTGAGGGAGTCATTACTATCAAATTTGAAAGTCTCATGAAGGTTCACTTATCAGCCCCAAGGCTAAAGTTAGTGAAGAAGCCTGTTGTTAAATTTGAAGAGAAAGAGCAAAAGGTAGACACTACAGAAGAAGTTTCTGCAACGCCGAAAAAGAATAAGATTAAGATATCATTACCAAAACCTAAAAAGGTTCCGAAAAATTCTGTAAATAGAGTAGGAATACTTCCTATACGGTTTGTGAAGATATCGCACTCTAATAAGAAGGTCGATTTATCATCGACGCCGTTTAATGGCAATGTTTTTATTACAAAAGCCAATTCAAGATCTTTTATGGTTAAGATTAAACTAAGTGAAAAAGAAATCACGTGATGATTACATACTTTATTTATGTTATTTTCACAAAATAATCAAAATATGTTAATGAGACAGGCAATACGTGGATAATCAACCATGCACATATAAGCACATATACGGGTCAATTTGTAACGTTTTATAGAAAGTCATTAGAAATAAATGCTATTTCGATTTATATCTGTCCTTTTCATAGTAACATATTTTGGGTTTACTACTTCAAGTGCCTCCTTAACTACTTATCGAGATAAGGCTCACGCAGGAAGTGATGCTCTAAATAATATAAGCACTCAGGATATAGTTAATAGTGATATCGACTTTTCTAAGGGTGAAAAGCAAAATGAAGCTGATGATGAAAATACTACATCGACCT
This sequence comes from Kazachstania viticola, assembly GCA_030571575.1. Taxonomy (NCBI): domain Eukaryota; kingdom Fungi; phylum Ascomycota; class Saccharomycetes; order Saccharomycetales; family Saccharomycetaceae; genus Kazachstania; species Kazachstania viticola. Next base: position 105,033 of record JAJLXZ010000018.1, read on the forward strand.
TTTTGTCCTTTAATGAATGGAAAAAGGTGAAAGAGAAAGACATTTTAAATGGAAGACGAAATAGAGAACCTGTTGACTTGTCATGTTATAAGGATAAGGAAAGTGTTGGTGAAGATATGGAAATTGAACTAGATTTCTTTACTACCGATGACAGCAAGGATGCGGAGAATATAAAAACAGATGGCAATGATGAACCAGAGGGAAAAATTTATAAAGATAAATTTAACTACGCATCTTTGGATTGTGCTGCAACAATAGTCAAGACTAACTCTGAAGCATCGGGGGCAACATCTATATTGATCGAAAACAAAGATAAATACTTGTTGAATCCATGTTCCGCTACCAATAAATTTGTTGTACTTGAACTCTGTGAAGATATTTTGGTTGAAGAAGTGATCATGGCCAACTTCGAATATTTCTCCTCGACTTTTAAAAATATGCGGATATCAGTATCGGATAGATACCCAGTTTCCAAGAATGGATGGACTGTATTAGGAGAATTCGAAGCTCAGAATCTTAGAACTTTACAAAAATTCAAAATAAGTAATCCTCAAATTTGGGCAAGATATTTGAGGATTGAGGTACTGTCTCATTATGATGACGAGTTCTACTGCCCAATATCTTTGGTTAGAGTTCATGGTAAGACTATGATGGATGAGTTTAAACTAAGTGAGTTGGAAACTCAAGAGATAATGAATGACATTTCCAACAATTTAAGAGGAACTAATAATGAGGAGAATGTTAAAGAAGTTAACTCCGGAAATAAAATAGAACAGAAAAAGATGAAACCAAGATTTCAAACGGGTGATAACTTAGAAGAGCATGAAAATCTACTCGATAAGTGCTCAACTTGGCCATACGTTCCATCAGATAACAGAACTTTGGTACCCCAGCTTCCGGACTCTTTGATACTGTGTGAATCTAGGCTGGAGCCATTGAAATTTGAGGAGTTTTTGAAAGATATGAAACTTAATCTGAATAGAAGTATTAATGGAGAGGATTTACTATCAGAATCGAATATTAATAACAAAAATAAAAAGGATGATAGTATCAATTCTGGTATAAGTAATTCTGGTTCCTTGTTAACGGCTTCCAAAGTGTCTAGTATAGGTAATACTGAAGGAACAAGAATTTCAAAAGAAAGTATAAGTCCTCCATCATCCCCTGAGGAATCGATATTCAAAAATATAATCAAGCGTTTAACTACTTTGGAAAGTAATGCAACTTTAACAGTATTGTATATAGAAGAGCAGAGTAAATTACTTTCGAAATCATTTGAAGAGCTAGAGAAGACATATTTGGTAAGATTTGATGACTTGGTAAATGTGTTTAATGATACAATTATGAATAATATCGAGCTATTAAAAGTTTTTGCAAAACAATTAAAGGACCAATCGTTGGAGATCATTGAGCAACAAAAGTATAATAATGATGATTTTACCAATGAGAGTAGACTAAGGGTTGAGAGGCTTGAAAAAGAGATTATTTTACAAAGAACCCTGCTATACTCGACTCTCGGTGTTGTTGTTTTATTGTCTCTTTATTCTTTTCTGACAAAAAGTGTATATATTGACGAAGTGGAGGTGGAGGAAAGTGGTCAGGAAAATAACTTTTCCATACGAAAGAAGAAAAATGAATGTACGAAGGTATTCGAATCTTCACTTGTCGATGAATAATTAGCAGAATCAAACATATGTTATTTTGTATCACGGAAAGTTTCATCCATGTTGTATATTAGTAAGTTGCATCGTAAATACGATCAAAGGCATGTATTTACCTAAAAGTATATATATATTCAAATTAATATTTACTCAGCTCAATTATTTTTTTTATTTATAAAGAGAGTATACATGATACTAAAATAGTGTGCATTAAATCATATCTTTTTTTTGATTATATACAAAAATGTTAATCTTTTCTTCTCTTCACAGAAGGATAAGAATGAACATCGTCTAATACAGGAGAATGATTGAAAATGAAATGATTGTTTGAGGAGAATGATGAGGTTGATCTATGTGATGATAATATTGTCGGGGTTGGAGGAATCGAGTTATGCATAAATGAGTTATTTGAAATGATACTTGGGTTAGTGAAATTGGGTAATGACATGTGGGTTATTCCCAGACCAGTTGAGTTCTTTGAAGTCACAATTGAATTTCTCTTCATTTTTGGTTTTGTACCCTTTAAGGAGAAAGAAGAAGACGCAGATGCTGCTGTTGCTGAAACAGGAGTGATTGAAGAATCTAGGAATTGGGGAGAATTTGATCTGTATATCGAAGAAGCTGAAGAAATAGAGGAACCATGAGTAGAGAAGATTGATGAACTTCTAGAAGATCTTGAAGAGTTTGATAAACTAGTAGAAGAAGTATAGTTAATAAGGGGGGGTAAAGGTTGAATATCATCATTATCTATAGCAGCATTATCGATATCTGTTCTATTATTCTTTACACCTATACTCTTATTGTCTATAGCACTTTTTTGTTTAATATTTTCATCACTTTCAGTATCAAGATCTTTGTTATTATCATAATGAATATCCTGTAATCCAGCAAAAAAATCGATAAACATAACAATTGAGTTTTCAAACCAAGGTTGAATGAAAGTTTTAGATTTTTGTAAATCTTCTTTGGTAGTCAAGAGTTTTGTAAGGTGATTGTATAGTTCTATGTTCTTGTTGGCAAAAGCGTTAATCAAATCTTTTATAGGTAGACTTTTATGCTTTTTCAATAATACTCTTGATATATGTTTTTTATTATTGCTAGATAAATTCAATCTCTCCTTGAAGAGGTCTTTCAAGAATAGTAATATACAATCTCTAATATCATTAATTTTTGACTCCTTTAGCGTAAGTATCAAGTGTATATTTGTTCCCATAGATGAATTATTATTGCCCGCAATAAATTCAAATGGGAAAGAGCTATTCTCGTCATCTTCACCTTCATCGTCAGTTTTTGTAAATGAAGCATGATCAGTATCGTCGAGGTCATTAAAGTCATGAAATTTCGTGTGGTCATCATTCTTTTCTTTATCTATAATTAATTTTATGAAGGAGCTAAAGTTATCAATGGATAATATGTTTGAAGCTAATAGCAAAGCAGCTAGGGTCTTTGTTGAAGAATTGAATAGCATATAGTTTCTTTGATACAAGCTCAGATCTAATAAGAACAGGGTAAAAGTTTTCAATTGGTCTAGTTGTTGAATGCTATGAAACGGCTTGAAATCTTTATTTTTTTGAAATGAAGTAAAGATTAAATTCAAACAATCTGAGTTAGTGAAGTTACAATTAATTGACCATTCTAAAGTTTGTAAAATATGTCTTTCCATTTCTATAAACATGTTTCTATCATATAATTTGTAACAAAGAAGGTATAACTCATTCAACGTTGGGATTCTGCTTTTTTTATCATTATATTTAGCAGCAACCCAGAGTGACGTAGCTACCAACAGTTGGTAATGTCTTTTGTATACTATTCTCTTAGAACAATATCTATCTGCAAGAGACACAGCCACGAACAAAGTTTCACAGCTGAGGTTGAAGAAAGAATGTAGCTCGATTAGAAAATCAATCATATAAGGTCTCATGTGCCAGTTTATTTCTGGTTGGTTATCAATCATTAAAGGGTTAAGACATGATAAGAAATCCTGTTCGAAGCCTTTATATAATGATAGGATATCTTTTTTATAGCATTGAATTGACTTATCACAGGACTTGGCCTCTGATAAGATTAAATTGGGATGAAGTGTGACATTTTTTCTTCTTGACATATTTTTGTTTAATAAAAGAGATTACAACAATTAGAATGTAAAGGGTAACAGTTAAGGTAAATAAAAAAGGGAGAGTGACAGAGTTTAGGAACAATGAAAAAGTTCAACGAGTATAAAGTAAAATGCAAATATCAGTATGTCAAAAACATCAACGGTAATAACAAAGTCGGAGTTAAAAAATATAAAGCGAGAGAAGATGATTATGAATGGGCTACAGATCAAAGAGTATCTTGTTTTGAATTAACTTTAGTTAAATTTGTATCCACTAATTAATTACCTTTCAAACTAGCAAAAAAAAAAAAATAGAAAAAACAGAGTTGATGAAAGAATATATGGTAGTTGGTACTAGATTAATATATATTAACTGAGCACCTTGATTATATCTGCGACCTAATCAAAGCCAAGAAATAGAAAAATGGTAAGATAATTCTTGGAAATTATTTTGAAATCTCGAGAAAAATGGTTTACTTCATTTATAGTCGATCAGCCAAACTTAATATGTTTTCTGAAAAGGGAAATTGTATGGCGAATTTTGCAACTCTCGAGGATTATTACCCAAAAGGGAGAAATTTTCAATTTCTTTGACTCTTTTGGGAAATTGGCCGATGTTTTGCAGTGCTATTTAACAACGTATCCAGTGATTTGCAGGCCCATTTGGCGTCATTGAGAGGCCGTTACAGTCGTTATGAAGGTTGGAGTGGTGGTATTGGTAGTATTAAATAATTGAGATCTGTACAATTGGGTTGATATATTCTTCTTAGGCCTTGACGGTAATAATTAGGAAGATGTGAAGCACAATTAGGTGATTTTTAGTCATTTTTTGTACCATCTTGGTGTATTAAGGCATTTGTAAACTGATTTAGTAAGAATCCTGGGCTACAGCTAATTGAGAGGTAAACATTTTGGTAATATAAGTAGTTTTTTTTATACTTGCCAATTTTATAGTGTAGATCTATTTTATTAAAGTAATTTAATATTTTGCGACGGAGTTTTATTTTTTCCCGTTAGAAAAGGTGTAGTGTCACAAAAGTATAGTTCATTTAATAAACAAATAGATTAAATGTCCCTAAAAACTATATATTATGGTTCTTCCTAAAGTATGTCACAATAACCTATTATTACAATTAAGTAATTGACATATTTGTTATTTAATAGTTCTTTAAATACAGACAATGATATTTTTTATTATATTATTTAAGTTTGTTAACATAGTGACAGCATCAAGATTCATCATTCAATTTAATGATATTTCAACATCAAAGGCAATCTTAAAGGAAACTAGTGGTTTAGATAATGTATCTTCCCAAGATTTTAAAAGATTTTCTATTGGGAATGACTTTGAAGCTATTTCAGGTACATTTGATATAAAGACTTTAGAGAAACTATATGCTGACCCAAGAGTCTCGGTTATATCGTTAGATAGAGAATTACAATTACAAGAGTTTATAACACAGAAGAGTGCTCCACCTTATTTATCTAGATTATCTCAAAGGTTCGGAATTAATGAAGAATACATTTATGATTCACATGCTGGGAATGGCGTTGATGTTTATATCCTAGATTCAGGGATCGATACACAACACCCAGCATTAACTAATACAATTTCTAAACTTGGTGATTTTACTGGAAAGTCGGTTGGTTATGGTGATCCTCATGGACATGGTACTGCAATGGCAGGTATAATTGGTTCTAAATATTTCGGTGTTATCAAGAATAGTAATTTAGTAGATGTAAGAGTTGCAGATTCAGATGGAAAAATAAGTATAACTAATATTCTAGAGGCATTACAAAAAATTGAAAGCAATGTAAAGATTACTCAAAGGCCCTCAATTATTTTATTACCATTTAGTATCAAAAGAAACAGTATAATCAACAATGCTATTCATAATATGAATTCTGATTTAGCAATTATTATTGCGGCAGGTAATGGAAATGAAGATGCATGTAATTTTAGTCCTTCAAGTGTAAATTACGACAAATCTTTGGATAATGTCATTGTAGTTGGATCAGTAGAGGCCCCTATAATGAATGAGAAAAATAATATGAAATCTACATTTTCAAATTTTGGTTCATGTGTTGATTTATATTCTTCTGGAATGAATATTGAAGTATTGAGACCAGTAAATTATTATAACGAGAAGGATGGAGTATCTATTGGGAAATTAACTAAAATTTCTTCAGGAACATCAATTAGCTCTGCGTTGGCTGCTGGTGTGGTTGGACATTGGATGTCACTTGGATATAGTAGTAAAGAAGCTATTGAGAAAGTTAAATCAGATGCATCATTAGATAAGATATTAAGATTAGTTATTTAGTTCATTAAAAATTTTTATTATTTTTATTTATAATTCACAATGTTCTATCGTAGTATTTTTTAAAGCGTCTAATATTGTTTGTGTACTGCTAATAAACATAACAGAGAATCCAAAGATAATACATGCATAATGAGGTAATTTCTCCTTATATCCCGGGTTTGATTCCTTTGTAAGTATTAAATTAGTCCATGGAGGTAATATGAAAGCCATAGTTGATGCTGTAGTAGAACCAACTAATTCAAATAGAGCACCGAGATTGCAAGTCATTAATGAAACTGACATTGTTGAAAGTACTAATATTACAGTTACAATAATATGAACTTTTTTAGATATTTCATTTTGATTATCTGATTCAATATTGTTATTTTTACCATTATATAAAAAATCAAATACGACATCTCTCAATACTATAATTTCTAAAGGGAATGTAGTTAACATATTAAAACCAAAACAACCTCTTGCAATATTTATAAATAAATCGTCAGATGGGAAATTATTTAGAATATTATCCTTTGTTTTATCTTTAAAGATAAAGAAACCTGAGTAACCCATTAGCATGCATATTGTTACTGATATGAAACAACTAATATGAGCTAATCTTGTAAATTTAGCAATACTTTTATTTTTCATTGAAAAGAAGATGAAACTTGTATTATGATGACATACTAAAGCGAAAGAAATGATTGAGATACTCTTGAATATATTAATATTAATAAAACTTTTGATGTTCCAATTGAATGAGTGGCTCTTATAAACATTTGATATAAGAGAACCTTTGACTACTACAGTTATAACGATGAATAACATGCTAATTAAAGCCAATAGGGAAGCTTTTGATAAATGGCCAACAGTTTTCTGTAAAGATAACGGTAAGGATATGAATAAAGTACATAATATGATTACGATATCTCTATTTATATGATTACCAAACAATGGTTTAATAACGTGAGGAATTGTATTACCTATAATGATACAATAACCTACACAACCCCCGAAAGCGAATAATCCATTACATAGTAAGATTAAGAATTTGCCATATTTACCCATTGCGTAATCGACAGAATCTTGATAGGAGGATTTCCCAGAGAGTATTAAATTTTTCACGATTAATCTTAAAGTCCAATCGATTATAAACCCTAGTAGGATATATGCAATGAATGCACCAATTATACCAGAATTTTTGACGGCTAATGGTTGGGTGATGATACCAGCACCTAGAATACTATTAGCCATATTCATGAAAGCCATTTTAAGGGATGATTTTTTTGTATTTTCATTTAGTATGGATGTAATGAAAGCTTCATTATCTGAGTCTAATGAATCTGTGGATATGTCATTAAATTGTAATGTTTGAAATTGTGGAGGTGATTTTGTGATTAAAGTGGAGTCATTAATATTTGTATCATCTTCAGATGGTAGTTTTGTGTAATTATTCTGCATGTTGACATGTGAAGTAATTATTATCTTGAAATTAAAAGGAATATTTGAATGTCTTATAAAATAAATATATAGTGTAAAATTTGAATGTAGTTATTTTATATGAAAATAATGAATTATGCGTGATACTGCGGAGAAATAAACAAACGGGAAAAAAATGACGTATAAGAAGAAGTGTATGGGAATAGTTGAATTATGCTACAATATTCCAGAATTTATCCCATAGAGTCTTTGGTTCGTCATCGTCATCCCAAACGTATTCGTCTATATCTCTTCTATCAGAGTCTATGTCTATATCTTCTAATTTGATTAAGAATCTTTCTCTGTAGTAAATAGCGCAACCTATATACCCGACGACTAGTAGTATGAGAGAGATGTAATCTGTGAAGAAAGTAGATACGTCGAAGGATGGGGAGAAAGCTTGGAAACCTTGGATGAATATGATAAGAGTTACGAAAAAGGCAGCATAGTAAGCACCATAAGGCATAAATTTAGCTTTAAATGGTAGATCATTTCTATCTATGCCACGTTGTTTTAATACGTTCATGAATCTGATGTGAGAGACAGAGATGAAAACCCAGGCACATAAACCAGCTAAAGTTGAAATGTTAATAAGCCAATTGAAAGCAGTATTAGCGTTTGTGTTAACTGCAAGGAATGCTAATAAACCTAGTGCGACTGTACATAGGACACTTAAATAAGGAACCCCTTGTTTAGTGACGAAAGTGAGTTGTCTTGGAGCGTTACCTTGTTTTCCTAAAGAATATAATACTCTTGAAGCTACGTATACGTTTGAATTAGCTGCTGAAAGGACAGTAATCATAACTACCGCGTTGAAGATATCTGGTAGTATATTAGTACCTGCGTTTTTAATTGAAATAACGAATGGTGAAGAAGCGATGTAAGAAGTTGTGCTTGATAAACTTGGGTCATTGAATGGGACTAATAAACCGACGAAGAATAACGATAGGATATAGAATAGAGCGATTCTAAAGACTACTTTATTAATTGCTCTTGGAACGGATTTTCTAGGGTTAGCGGCTTCACCAGCAGTAATACCAACCAGTTCAGTACCTTGATAAGTGAAGGAAGCGTTAATTAGAGAGGATACCCAACCTAAGAATCTAGCTTCATTCTTATTTGATGATATAATTCCGTCACCCCAAGGACCAGGATTTCTCCAATAACGGAAACCAATTGGGCCTTGTTTCTTTGAAGCACCACATACTATACATAATGCGTATATTAGGTAACCTACGATAGCAATAACTTTTAAGAAAGCGACCCAGAATTCGATTTCTCCGTATATTCTAACTGGGAAGAAATTCATAATTGTACAGATAACCCAAAAGATAGCAATCCAAGCAGCTAATGGTACTTTGTCGGTCCAATATTGAATAATTTGACCTACAACTGAAATTTCCAGAGCGAAGGTGATTGCCCAGTTAAACCAATATAGATAACCATTAGCTACCCCTAGGGCGTTACTTAAGAATCTTTTTGAAAAGACAGTGATTGAAGAAGTGACTGGAATAAAAGTAGCCATTTCACCTAGTGATTGAGTAACGAAATAAACGATAGAACCCATGAAGAGGTAAGCTATCAGGGCCCCCACTGGACCAGCGTTTGTCAAAGGCGTGGAAATACCAACGAATAGACCAGTCCCTATAGTACCCCCTAGGGCAATCATACCAATGTGACGTTGTTTTAATTCTCTTTTAACCTCAGTCTGCTGAATGTCACCGATTTCTTTATCTACGACATTATTTGAATGAGACGAATGAACTGATACGATAGTCTTGATGTTAGTGGATTTCTCCATGTTGCTTGTAGATTTCTCCATTATTGCTTTGAATTGGTTTTATGTATTAGAAAGAGGTAGAATAGAATAAAGAGTAAATATAGAAATACAGAAGCAGTATATATATATATAGTTAGTGTCAACGACATAAAATATGTCAATGAGCAATCACAGGAGCAATCACAGGAGAAACCCGATGGGAATACCTCAATCGAGTCACTGTGAGAGAAATCGCGAGGCTTTTGGGGTGAATCCCATTGAAAAAATGATGAGTCAAAAAGCGAAGAAGCGAAAAAGCGAGAGGCACTTTAATCTCTATAGTGTGTGTGAATTTAGTTCCATAGTATATAAGTATATAAGTATATAATATAAAGCATGATAAATAGAGAAAAGCACGTTTTTCGCCTCGCTGTGCGCTGCCTTTAATTCTTACCCCGCTCGGTTTCTTGTGCCGTGAAAATTTTCAACTCTCTGTTTCTTGTACCAAAAACTTGTGCTATATACGCTTACTCGCTGTCTCTTTCACTTAACTATCACTCCATTTTTGTATCTCTTATCTTATCTTGTTAGAGATATCGATAGATACCGCATCTGAAACTTCATTTTGCTATATTATTAACTATATTCGTACTTTTATTACTGTTTAGTATTCGTTACAGATTCATATCACATACATACATACATACAAATCTATACTCTTTGCAAAATCCATCAAGTTTATCATGGATTCAAGCTCCCTTTCAGAACAATCTTACAATGATCCCTCTGCAAGACATCGCAGAAAGAATAAATCAGATATGGATATAGATTCAGAAGCTAAATTCAAGACTCATATTTCTACTAGTGTATCACGTCCTGGTCGTTCTTCCATTTCTCATTCAGATGATGAGATTCATTCTCTTTATGAAGAAGTTAATAATGGTTCCATTCAGGATGCTGAAGTTAAGAGAGAATTAAAATTAAGACATATTGGTATGATCGCTTTAGGTGGTACTATAGGGACTGGTCTATTCATAGGTATCTCTTCTCCTTTAAGTAATGCTGGTCCCGTAGGTTCCCTCATAGCTTATCTTTTCATGGGTACCATTGTATTTAGTGTCACTCAATCATTGGGTGAAATGGCTACTTTCATACCGGTCACTTCTTCATTCACTGTCTTTTCTCAAAGATTCTTATCTCCAGCTTTCGGGGCAGCTAATGGTTATATGTATTGGTTCTCTTGGGCTATCACTTTCGCTCTAGAATTAAGTGTTGTAGGTCAAATTATAGATTTTTGGACAATGAAAGTACCATTAGCTGCATGGATCTCTATATTTTGGGTACTATTAACTGTTATGAATATGTTTCCTGTTAAATTTTATGGTGAATTCGAATTCTGGGTAGCCTCCATTAAAGTATTGGCTCTTATCGGTTTCCTTATATATTCTTTCTGTATCGTCTGTGGTGCTGGTGTTACTGGTCCTGTAGGTTTCCGTTACTGGAGAAATCCTGGTCCATGGGGTCCAGGTATTATTTCAAGTAATATCAACGAGGCTAGATTCTTAGGTTGGGTGTCTTCCCTTATTAACGCTGCTTTTACTTATCAAGGTACAGAATTAGTAGGTATCACTGCAGGTGAAGCAGCTAATCCAAGAAAGGCCGTCCCAAGAGCTATAAGGAAAGTAGTTTTTAGAATCTTATTTTTCTACATTGGCTCCCTTCTATTTGTAGGACTATTAGTACCTTACGATGACCCTAAATTAACCTCCAATGACTCTTATATATCTTCCTCACCTTTCATTATTGCCATTGAAAATAGTGGTACTAAAGTATTACCACATATCTTTAACGCCGTTATTCTAACAACTATCATTTCCGCTGGTAACTCTAACGTGTATGTCGGTTCAAGAATTTTATTCGGTTTAAGTAAGGGTAATCTAGCTCCAAAGATTTTATCTCGTACTAATAAAGCTGGTGTTCCCTACGTCGCTGTCTTAGTTACTGCTGCTTTTGGTGCTTTGGGTTACATGGAAACTAGTACTGGTGGTGCTAATGCTTTCAATTGGCTTCTAAACATTGTAGGTGTCGCTGGGTTCTTTGCTTGGTTATGTATTTCTCTTTCTCATATTAGATTCATGCAAGCCCTAAAACACAGAGGCATCTCTCGTGACGATTTACCATTCAAAGCTATGTTCATGCCGTATTTAGCTTACTATGCTGTGTTCTTTATGGTTGTCATCATCATCATCCAAGGTTTTACTGCGTTCGCACCAACATTTAGTGGTTCAGATTTTGCTGCTGCTTACATATCTGTGTTTTTATTTATCGGATTATGGGTGGCCTTCCAGTTATATTTTAGAACAAGAATCATTTGGCAGTTAAAAGACGTAGACATTGACACAGATAGGAGAGACATTGAGGCTGTTATTTGGGAAGACCCGGAACCAAAGACTATCTGGGATAAATTCTGGAATGTGGTAGCGTGAAACAGGTTTGTTTTATTTACTTACTTGCTTTATTTATTTACTTGTTTTATTTACTTGTTTATGTTTTTGTTTATTTACATTATTATTTAATAGTCTCATTTATTTGTATTTTTTTACTTGTTTTTAATTTTCCCTTTTCATTTAAAACTCTCATTTTATTTTCAATTCAATTTTGAGGTTCTTCATTGTCCCTTTTAAGAAATTAAGTTTCAAATCTGTTTCAATTTAATGAACCTCAACTTCTTAATTTTAAACTCACTTAGAAAATATCGTACAATTTCAGCGACGACCGAGTACTTATTTTTTTTTTCAAAAGCACAAAGCAAAGGAAGGAAGTAATAGAGGAAGAAAGAAAGAAGAAAGAAGAAGAAAAAAGACGAAGAAGAATAAACGAATAACGAATAATAAAACAATACTAGATTACTATTCCTTCTTTTTTCTGGACTGCTCCGTCAATCTTTCCCAAAGCCTCTGTTCTCTCCTGTTTGAATGCCATGCTTTAGATAATATAGATGAAATCTCATTTTGTTGTAGTCCTTCACCATATTGAGAATAGTAAAATCTGAAAGCCATAAATGAATTCAAGTTATTTGAAGAACAAATATCTAGAGGATTCTTTTTAACTTCAGGTATTACAAAATCATCAATTGAAAAGAGTAAAGGATCTACTTCATAGGGATCTATTGCTGTTACATAGTACAAAATATCTTGTGACACAGCTTTTATTTGTTTACGCTTTTCTTCTTTCATCATATGAAGGATATCTAGGTTAGGTATCTGTATTTGTTGAATACTTGTCTGTATCCCAAAGACGCTCAAGTGATTGTCTAACTGTCTCCTTAGTGTAACATCTTTGTTTCTTAGTGTTTTACATTGCTTCTTATTTTTCTTATTAAGTTTCACTTTAAAGGATGGTTGCTTCGCAACCATCTTGGATGCTGATATCATTGAGGTTTGAGGTTCTTTCAAGATTATTCATTTGTTACTGAAGAAGAAGAGAATTGTGGAATATTACTTTTTCTCTATGGTTTATATATTACTCAATTTTGGAATACTGAATATATTAAACCTCAAAAAAATAAAAAGGAAAACTCATATTCGCTTATTATTTTCTCGAAGTTTCAGATAATATATAAAGATGAAATTTATTTCATCTTTAAAAATTTTCTTAATATTGAATAGACCACCACAAATAACCATTCCAAAATGAATAAGATTCAGATCCAGGATTTATTAAATCCTTTGAATAGAGAAAATATCAAACCAGAACTAAAGAAAATAAATAATCTTCTATTTTCTATATGCTCCAATATACCATCTGAAATTCTTTCAGTTGATAGCATACTTTTCAAGGAATTAGAACATATTTTTGAGACGCTTTCGATTGTGTATTCCAAGGAGAGATTTGATTCAGAAGAGAAAACTCTTCTGAAAACTACTTATCAATTATCATGTACTATAATGACGCTTGTTTCAGAAATGAGAAAATTTGGAGGAAGCAATAAACACTACTCCATTACTGATGATGATGCTGTATTTAATGTGGTTACACAGAATATGATGAACAGGAATGTAACTAGTGGAAAATCATATCGTGGACATCGCTTTTCTAGTAATAATATACATATATTAGAAAGATGGTATCTTGAAAACAGGAAAAAGCCATACCTAGATAAGAGAAGCACAGAGATTTTACAAACTCAAACTGGTCTTTCGAGAGTTCAGATAAAAAACTGGGTTTCAAATAGAAGACGAAAACAAAAATCTATACAAGTGTCTCCAGAGATATTTGAGTTACTCACAAGTAAATAAATAATTATGTAAACAAATAATTCAATAATAAACAACAGAGATATTCTTAGCTCACTTTTAATATTTATAAACTACACAGTGTTAGTATACAACCCACAAAAATATCTAACTCAATAATACATACCCATATTCTAACTTGCAAAGGACTAATTCCACACTTCATAGCAACTAGTTCTCTCTCTTCCTTAGTTAACCACTGCTTCTTAGCAAATACTCTTTCCAAAAATGATTTGACTTCATTCGTTATATTACCTCTATAACCATGGTTATCATACAACCTTTTTAAAAGTTCCTTCTTTTCATGCAAACTAAGTCCAGAATTCAGAATATCCTAAATGGTGTTAGTAATTATACTCAAAGAAATTAAAACTATTGTTTACTTGCTTTTGTAAATATATTAAATATGTGTTGATTAAGTAGCATCTTCTTGCTTGGGTGGGTATCTAATTTTGTCGCTATTTTTTTCTTTAAAATCTCTTAGTTATATATATATATTCCCGGTAAATTTTAGTTTATTTCAAATAGATATATTCAAAGTGGGCCAATGCAGCGTTATATGGTTGCAAGAGAATCCTTTCAATGCATGAAAGTTAATGATCTTGTATTCGTTAATGATTTTATAAGTCAAGAGTTGATAGACGTGACCATTCTTCGAAATAACTCAAAACTTGAAGCTCCATCACATTTTATCACTGAACTTGAAGGACCTATTAAGAAGTTATCTGAAGCATGTAACCACTGTGACTATAGTGCAATAAAAGAAAGTGTTCGTTATATGTTGGAAGAAACTGAATGCGTTTCAAGATCAAACGAATTTATTAGAAAAAGCAAAACTCTCAGGCATTTAAGAAAACAATTATTGGCAGAATGGTTTCAACTTATGAAATTCAAAGAAAAATCAAGTATTAATACAGTACTTGAGAAAACTTGGGAATTTTATCTACAATGGTTAAAAGAAAGTACGAAAAAGGAAAGAATAGAACATTATTATACATATTTACTATATTGTGTTACAAGGGGAATACTTTACGAACCTTCCATTGAACTTGATGAGGAACTAAAGATACTATGCTATGAATTCTTTGGTTTAACAAATACTTCTTATCCATACGAACATGCAATAAACAGTGGAGACATTAATGAATTGGGCAAACTTTTAGAGGTAGTAGAATCAATCACTTCGAAAGTTGTACGAGACCTACCTGAAAACAAACGGTTGATGCTACCACAAGGAGGCCCACTACATGACTTCCAAAAAACAAAACAAATAATAAACAAATTAAGAAAAGATTTTTCAGTCGAACCTTCAGTTCCTGTACCAAAGGAATTACTACAAAAAGAACTAATGTACAATAACAAAAACCAATTAATTGGTGCATCGCTACGTAGCTTAATATATGATATCACTGAGGAGCTCAAAATTGCTGGAAAATTACATCAAGTTGAATGTCTATTGTTAACTTTCAGACAATACTCAGACCCAATTCAACTGTTAGATATATTAATTCAAACATTCCACTTGGGATTGAATATAAACAAAAATGGAACAAACGCTTTTTCTTCAAACAACACTAGGGTAAATGCAAAACGTAAGAATGTTTGTACAATAATACTATCATGGCTTCGAAGTTACTGGGACTACACAGTCGACCAACCATGTTTGAACAAAATCATAGCCTTCATTTTTGAGACTGTTACAAACGTTATGCCAATAGAGGGAGAGCTTTTACTAAAAACAGCGGCTAGAAGGCTCTATAAAATTACAAACGATGATAATTCAACTACAAAAGTGAGAATACCATCAGTAATATCTGAACTCTCATCTACCTCAAACAATATGGTACTAGATGAAAGACTTCTACAACAATACCAGCTAACCACCATCAAGAGAGCAAATCATGTACTTCCAATGATTACTGTTAACCTTGGCATATCAACTTTGCTATGTGAAATGGATACTAGCGATTTGACAGAAATTGTAAACAAATATAATGAAAACGTAAACAAAGAAAAAATAACAGTTGATAAATATTTCAACTTCATACCATCCCAAACTATTCAGTACGACAATTTTATTCTTTTAGATATCAATCCAATGGAAACAGCTAAGCAACTAACTTTAATTGAGTCCCATTTATTCCTTAAGATAGACAAATTTGAGTTGATAAACCATAAAAATTCTTTGAAATCGCAAAACATTCAAAACTCGATAAACTTTACCAATCATCTATCGGACTATGTCCAAGATAGTATCCTTTCAAGAAGTAATGTTGAAAGAGGAGCAACGATTACCCATTGGTTAAAAATTGCATTATCATGTCTTTACTTTAGGAACTTCAATTCCATCGCAGCAATTATGATAGCTTTA
Organism: Kazachstania viticola; assembly: GCA_030571575.1. NCBI lineage: Eukaryota > Fungi > Ascomycota > Saccharomycetes > Saccharomycetales > Saccharomycetaceae > Kazachstania > Kazachstania viticola. Next base: position 120,996 of record JAJLXZ010000018.1, read on the forward strand.
CAATCATTTTCAATTTCTAGACTGAATACGATTTGGCGAACTATTCCTTCAAGAGACATTAAGCTTTTTCACTACTTGAAAAGAATAGTTCATCCAATAAGAAATTATGGGACTTATAGAAACAAGCTTAGGACACTAATGGGTAGCATGTCGTACTCAAAGTGTCCCCTACCAATTGTCCCCTTTCTTAACTTATTTGTCCAAGATTTAACATTTACCTACGACGGTAACCAAACATTCAAAAATCCTGATGCGTTTACTCCAAATAAAATAGTAAACTTGGAGAAATTTGTTAAAGTGTACGATATTGTAAAACTTTTCCAGTACTTACAAGTCGATTATGAAACAAATGAAATAGACAATAGAGGATCCTTTTTCAATTTAACAGAAAATATGGGTCTTGAAACAATATCAATTAAAGCTGTTCCACTTCTGCAAAACTTCATTCTTCTAGACTGCATAAGAGTACAACAATCCCTTCAGAAAGAAAAGGAACTGAACAGGAATGATATCTTCTACAAGAAAAGTTTGGAAATCTTACCAAACTAGAACTTCAAAACACTCCAATTTTTTTAATATGAACTTTAGCAATATGTATATTTATTTACGACTGTGTATTATAATAATTTACTTGTTTAACATTTAGTAGGAATTAAAAAAAAATAACTTGAAAAAAAATGTCATAAATTATTCAAAATTGACATAAACCTAAGAAAAAACATACATTTAAACAAAAGAACAATAGAAAGGATAAAGTTCAACAACGGCTCAGACAAGCTCATAATTATAAACGATAATGCTTCTGTGCCAAACTAAATATCAAAATTCCTTTATAAACGTTTTATGAATTACAGCATTACTTAAGACGATCAGCAAGATTTAAGTCCTTTTTGTTACTATAGAGTTCTAAACGACTTTAAAGCATCGATGAAACTTCTTGATAAGAAGGTATACTCTCAGCAGCCCCATGCTTTTGGATTGCTAAGGAACTAGCAATTCTACTAAATTCAATAGCCTTCTTCAGTGGTTGATTTTGGTACAATTGAGTCACAACAGCACCTAAAAAGGTATCACCAGCACCTGTAGTGTCCACAACCTGAACATCAGTTATGGCAGGCAGATATTCTACTTTTGGAAAGGCTTTGGAGGAGAAAACCACACCTCTACTACCAAGAGTCATAATAACAGCGGCTAGTTTTCCTTTATTAACCAAGGTCTTTTGCAAAGTTTCACATAATGAACTATAACCCTTAATAAAGTCATTTTTAATTAGTTTCTTAATTTCATCAATTTCATCTTCCTTATAAATAGTATCCATAATTTGCATTGCTTCTACTTCATTAACAACTAAAACGTCAATAACACACCAGTCTTCTTTCTTTAAAGGTTGGAAAGGTGAAGGATTGAACACAATTTGGGTATCCGGCCTATTTTCGTGAACCCATCTCATTATGCTACATGGGTCTGGTATCTCATGCTGTAGAACAATCATTTCCTTATCACTAGAGTTCGGAGACTCTTTGGGGAACACACTTTCTAATTGGTCTGCATTGAATACAGTTTTCCCATTTGCACCTTCAGTAATTAGAATTCTATTTTGGCCATCTTTTTCTACCAAAATAGTAGCCACACCAGTTTTGACGTTTTCTAATTCCCCCACATTTGACACATTTACCTTATTTTCTTGCAGTATATTCACTAAATCTTGTCCAAAGGAATCTTTTCCTACATTACCAACCATCTTCACCAAATATTCGGATTTTGGTTCTTTCAACTTGGCAGTGGCAATTGTTTGGTCAAGACCTTTTCCACCAGCATGAGTAGCAAAACTGTTTGCCCTGAATGTCTCTCCGGAACCAGGTACTCGGTCTGTATAAGTCACTAAATCGTAGTTCAAAGAACCTATAACGGTAATAGCCATTGTATTTCTTATGCTAAGCTTGGTACTACTCTACAAAACATCAAATACCGTGCTATTGCCAACTTTTTGTTAACAGTTTATCTTCCAGTTTATATATGCCCGTATTCTCCTAATAGAGGATTTTCCTTATTTGTACATATGTCCGGAACGGGAAAACTGAAAATTTTTTGGTAATGAAAAAGCATCGACTAAAGTTAAACACCTTGAAGCATTGCAGAAGTATCAAGGAAGGTAACAGGCAGGCAGAATAAGTATTAAAAAGGCTATATATATCGATGGACACAGATTCAAGTACTATAAATATTCACCCAATTACTTTTGAGCCGGATGTGCTGGCTAGAATATCTCCAGAACTATCTTTACAAAGACATCTCTCTTTAGGCATCAGACCATCTTTGAGACAGTTTGAAGAATTCAGAGATGTCAATGTAACTTCTGACACCTTATCCAGATATGGAGTAAATAAAAAGGATAATAATATATTGGCATCTACAGTTTTAAGAAGCGGGAAAGAGTTCGTTATTACCACCATTACAGGTGCTATTATTGAAGAATCCATTCAATCTGAAAATAGCGAAGATAAAATAGATGATATTTCCGAGAGTTCCTTAGCTAATGATAATTTAAATACATATTCTACTATTTTTCCAGTAGTTGAAGTAGAACGAGGAAGAATGGGTGCCTGCACAGATGAGGAAATGACACTTTCACAAAAGATACATGATACACTTCTATATTCAAGAATATTACCGAAGAAATCTCTTAAAGTTAGGCCAGGTGTTCGTACAACAGATGAAAACGGTAACACCTCTATAATATATCCAGACGAGGAAAAAGACAATACTGATCAAAACTTATTTGGCCAAGATTTCAGAGCAAAGAGACATTGGTCATATGTGCTATATGCAAAGATACAAGTTTTTAGTAGAACTGGCCCTTCTTTTGATCTCTGTTGGAATTCACTAATGCATACCATCGAGCGCATCAAACTTCCAAGAGCTTTTATTGATGAACGTGCGATTGATCTAAAGATGAATATTAGAAATAGAGGAAGGAATGCTACCACCACAGAAACTTACGAGATGATGTGTGACCCTGAGAAATACCTACCGTTACAACTGAATAAGAAAAATATAGGCTATGCTTCCAACTATGGATTAATTGAACTGGATTTGGATGCAAAGTTAGAGTTAGGAGAAGAAAACGGTAACGAAGATGAAGATATTGAAATGGACGAAATAAAATCAGTTCTATTGGCCGATATTGACACTGAAGCGGAAGAAACTAGTATAAAATCGACTATATCAATAATTGGAAATTCTGAAGGTCAATTTAAGCAGCTTACTATAGTTGGTGCCGGGTCAAAAGTTACTCCAGAGTTGTTAAGGAAATCTATCCTCCTCTCTAAACAAAGGGCTAAGGACTTAGAAGAGAAATTAAGTATTTAAATAAGTCATCTATACCATTTTATAGAAATTTACCAAATAAAAAAGCATCTTATTACTAATAATCATGTTTAAGGCAAAGAAGTAAAATAAATTTTATATAATAATTTATTTATATATATATATAGATCAGCCTCTATGATACAATGTATAGTCTTTCCAAAGCTATAAACGTGGTTAAAACTTACTTTCTTCTTCTGGCAACAGGAGTTGGAGAAGGAGATGGAGTATCAACATTCTTTAGATCAACATTAACATACTCATTAACTTTAGCAGCAACACCACCACTTGCACGTTTGATAACTCTACTGGTCTTAGTTCCCTTACGTTTGTAGACATTGATGTAGAAACTAATAAACAGCACTAAGTAAGATGAGATAATAGCACAACCAGCAAAAGTAGCAGTTGGAGAACCTACACAGTCTCCACAGTGAGGAAAGCTTGGATAGTATAGATGTACGAATTTTTGATAAACGGCAAAATAAATGAAACCGATATCTAAGATAAATTGAATGATTTGGAATCTAGTAACCCATTCTTTCCACCATACTCTAATACCTCTAGCAGCTAAAAAGTAATACCAGTACATTAATACGTGAACTCCCAAATTTAATGAGATTGGAACCCAGGATATAGAAGTGGTACCAACTAATTGAGTGTAACATAATAAAGCGGTAGCACCGTGATGATAAGTATGTAAAAAAGTTAATTTCTTATGCTTTAGGACCAAGAATAAAGTGTCAATAAATTCAATAAATTTGACAATGTAATTCATGTAGTATAAAGTAACCATTGGTTGAGTCCATGCACCAATATTACAGATAGTATAATATAACCCATGGTTAACCAATAGTGGTACCAATTGCTCAATCATTAATAATAACAACACTGATGAAATCGAGGTTAAAAATAAGTTATGCAGTTGAAATAAAGCATTTAATTTGAATGGCTCACTTCTGCTTAAAATAGCTCTACCACCGAAAATGACAATATAGTAAATAGCAATTGCACCCAAGACTTGAGGAAGCTCACTTAAAGGGAGTTCTCCAGGAACGAATTTAAAATCATGAGGAATGAATTTACCAGCAGTTAAGCGTTCAACTGTAGTATCAAAGTTCTCCCAAAGAGAAATATTGAAGAATGGACGGTCTACTGTTGGGATATAATTATGTAATTCTGGATATTTTTCAAAAACTGGAGCAGCATATTGCTGAATAATTGCTTCCATACTGTTTATTATAATGCTCTGTCTTATCAATCTTTGGAATTTAGTCAATTAATCAAAATTTCAACAGATGCTTATATAGTGAAGTTTGCAATAAATTTTCATATGCAGACGTCGTCATTCCAAAATTTTCAATGTAAACAACATCGCGTCGTTTTTTTTCTCGAAATGCAAAAAAAATTCGATCTGAAGACAATGTTGAACGGAGCATGAGCCTAAAGCCGTTCTATGCTGTTAACATTGCTAATGAAAAATATTATGCCGATTTATGTACGGAATATATGTATAACTATGGACTGTGGCCTATAAGGAAAGTATATACCTATTTATTCTCTGGTTTCTCTGTCTTCATGGAAGCCAATGCCTCTGGCGCTGACGCTATTGCTGCTAATGTAGCTAATGGATCATTGGAGAATTCGTAGTTAGAAAATGACGATTGATAATTTGCCGTGTTGGCGGGATTTGGCTGCATATTAGAAATTACATTTGGCATCTTATTACCGTCACCTTGATTGATTGGAAGTGGCAATTGTTCAACATTAACTGGATGTGGACCAGATTTGAGGGTTCGCTTTTCACCGTCTTTGAAACCAGTCACTTCTGTTGATTTCATATTTATACTAGCCCTTATAGGATTTAGTAATGATGATATTGAGCTTGATCTTGGTTCACAAAGTGGCTTAGGGGCAATGTATCGTAAATCTTGCATGATTATATTGCTGATAGGAGAATTTCTATTGTTCTCCATTGTTGGTTGATTCGGATTGACTGCTTTCATATTGTCCAATTGGCTAAGTATTAATTGATCTTTTCTGGCTTCATCCTTATTTAAGAAACTTCCAATAGTAAAATGTCTACTAGCTCCGCCAACATTATTGGTGTCGTATTTTATATGCTTACTTGCATTTACCAATCCATCTATCCCCGAATATAATTTATTTTCCTCTTTAGATATGTCCGATAGTAATTGCTTCTCTTTATTCACATCATCATTATTATCACCATCGTGGAATTGGATAGAAGGTAATCTCGGAGGTGGGAGAGTTGTTGATGTTGGAGTGGCAATTTTAGAAAATGAATCTCGCCCAACATCCAAGTGAAAAGTTTGAATAGGTGTATTCGCCGCATTGGCATTTTTTGAAACAGTAAAATTTTCATGAGCATGGTTCGAGAATAGCCCTAGTGCAGGCTTCTGCTGAGGCGGAATACCGTTTTGAATATTAATTGATTCAGTTGATTCTGCTTGGAGCTGTATTTGATTTTGTTGGACAGAACTTTTACTTGCAGCGTTTCTTATAAAATCTGCCTCTTCAACAATCGACTTCCATCCGTATTCTGCAGCTTTCTTTTGATAATAATTCTTAACCATAGTAGTTGACTTTGTTCCCAATTTTTGTGATATTAAAGACCATTGAGATCCAAATTCTTTTAGTAGTGTTGGGAAAGCATGCGCTTCTTTTACACTCCAATAACTTGTCTTATGCTCCGATTGCGTCTTAGCCTTCTTTCTAGGAACAATGTCTTGCATATTCTTATCTAATACATCATTAACATTTGTACCGGTACTTGTTTCTAATATAGGTGCTATGGTCTGAATAGGTCTAATAGGGTTCTCTCCTGACGCTTCTTTGATATAACTCTTATCTGAATTATCTTTCTCAACTCTCTGTGGGTTTGCGATATCCAGCTTTTCAGCTTGGTTTACAGGGGTTTCTTTTTGTTCGGGTACCACAAGAGTTTTTGAGTCTTTGTTATTAATTATCATCACGTTACGATGATCTACATCATTATTCTTATCAGAGAGGCCTATATTAGCATCAACACTCTTATTAGTCATAAGTGTATCATTCTCAATGTCACCCATTGAAGTAGGGTTGTTATTGTTATTGTTATTAATAACAATCTTTTCATCATTGTTATCCATAATAATGTCTTCTTTAGTCTTGCGAGGTATAACAGCAATAATATTGTTATCAATATCTGAAATTGTATTAGTTCTACTCTCTCTTAGTTTGTCATCAGGCACATGATGCTCATCTTTAATAGCTTCAACTTCATGTTCATTATTTGGTAGCTCAACGGTAGGCGATTCATTCTCAAGTGGTGCTGCTAACACTTTGTTAAGAAGATTTTTTGATGGTTCTTTAACAATAGGACTTTCGACGTCTGATGTATGAACATCTTTTTTGCTACGACGACGCTTTAAAGGTATGCTCTTTTTCCTCTTGTTCTTTTCTTGAATTATACCCTTATAATCAGTACTACGTTTAGTATGATAGTAATGCAAAACACATTCTTCTGGAGTTCTTAATCCACCCATTAAATGTGAAATTTTCCCAAAACTCTTTGGATATTTCATGAAGGCCTCCACAAATAGATCGTGCTCATTTACTGGGAAGTTATCAATGCCATCTTTGAGAATTCTTGATGCCCACAAACTTTTGTCTGTTACCAGATTGTTAACATTCTTGAAGGCTTGTGAATATTTTTTTACAGGATCGAATATCATTGGTGGAATAATAGCTGCTGCTCTATGGTGCTTATAATCAGGATCAATCTTCAATAGTACATCCTCCATTTCAGCGTCATCTACAAAATCTGCTCTATTTCTACGCCTGGAAGAGCTTGCAGCCTTATTTAACTTATCTTCCTCCTCTTCCTTTTCCTTTCTCTTTTGATCTAATTCTTCTTGCAGATTTTTCTCGTACTCAATTTCTTCTTCTCTAACTTCATTTGTAATTTCTTCACATTCCTTACAGATCTTCTCCCATTCATTATTATTTTCAATGTAGCTTTTTCTCTTTAGCATCTTTTTCAAAGCTTCTCCTTTCTTCAATTTGGCAAGCTTCTGTACAAGCAAGGGTCTAATAGCCTGCCTATAAATAACAAAATTATTTCTCCAAAAAGGGTATTCCCTGATTGAAAGAATGGGTTGCCTTAGTAAATATTTCTGTTTTTTAACTCTATCCTTTCTTGTTCGGTTTCTTAGAAGCCATAATTTCATTTTTACATTTTCCATAGGAAATATACATTTATCTAACGTGCTCCGTATTACTGGATATGGCGTTATTGTCTCTGGATAAACTAGTTCAGAAGAATCAGTCTTCAGTTTTCTTGGAGAACTCACATACTCATAATTATTTTGTAGGTCGTTAAGCTTCTTCTCTATTTTACTATTCTCTTCTGAAACCACAACATTATCAACATTTAATGGTAAAAGAATTTCATTTCCGCTTTCGTCAAGCAATTGATCTGAGACATCTACTTCATCATCATTTTTGTCTCGAGAATTCTGGCTTTTGTTCAAAGATTTCAAATCAACTTCCGATGACCACATCATATCTCTACCATTTTTCTCTAAAACGTCTACTGGTTCTTCTCCCTCTTCTTTTGTATATTGATTTTTACCTAAACCCTTTTCAGTATTTCTAATATGGTCAAGATTATCAAAGTCAATATTGTAATCATCTTCATTAGTATCATCTTTCTTTACCAATTCATCTTCAGATAAATTTATCCTCTTATGTTCTATCAATACTTTCTTCTCAATTTCTCTTGTTGTCTGTGGAACAGAATTAATTAAGCTTGAACCTAAAGATGGTGAATTCAAATTATTCATAGAGTACTGGCTTGAAGAATCTTCTAGTTTTGGCATATTATTATCCTGGTATTGATTTTGGTAGCGGTGAGCATTTGAATAGGGACCAACCGTTATATTTGGACTAGAATGAGAGAAATTATCGCTAGAATATTTCCAAAAGGAAGGTCTAACAGAAGAAAAGCTAGGATTCCTGTTTGCATCAACACTATTGTTAAGAGAGGTTCCTGAATTTGATCTCCATTTATTGGTTCTTTTAAAATAACCAGCTGCACTATTAGAGCCTAGAGAGAAGTTTGGTCTACTGGTATGGTTATGTTTACTAGAAAGGTAGTTATAAGGCACTTCTTTATTTAGTGTGTCGGTAGATCTAGGCCTCTGTTTATTCGTCAATTGAGTATGTGGATTTATAGAGGGACTATAAGTGCTTGAGTATCCGATAGGATTAGCAGAAGCACCTGGTAGTTCATCATATGCGGTGGATTGAGTTTTTGTATAGCGAGACTTAGAGGATTCATTGGATTTACTTATACTCTTCTCTGATATTTGGTCAACTGCCTTGTGGTTTACTGATGTATAGGAGGCATTTCGCGATATATCAGCATCTGAACTATAACGACTTGTTGTAGGTTTACTAGAATTTGAGTATGGTTGTGTATAAGTAGAAGGTACATCATTATTGCCCGTGCTTTGATATCTAGAGGTCCTTGCTCCATCTGTAGTCTGTACTGACATAGGCTGAACTGGCTGTTTCTGAGAAAAGGTACCCATTGCTCCTACAGGGAAAGTTTGATTAGGAACATCGAAGTTGGGCTGGGCAGTGTATGGAGCACCGTATTGCTTAGAATAAGGTCGCTTAGAATATGGATTTATCGAGCCTTGCTGTCTGCGATTAGGGTTATTGGAATAATAGTACCTCTTCTTATCCCCCATTCGGCGAGGTGGAGGAGGATATCCCATCTTGTTACTATTTTTAATGTATTATAAAATCTGTAGAAAAGTAAATAGAAATGAAATCTGAGGTAAATTTATTCACGTTTAACACCGATAATCCAATAATCTATTGTACACCCAAAGATTTATTTGATATATTCTACGGATCCTTTATGTCAATAGTTTTCTTTGTTCTTCATAAACTGGGAAATTTTCAAGAACATCATCTTTTTTCAATTTACCATTGTTGTGTTTTTATCTTCCAGTTAAATTCGCCCTAAAGACTTTTTTTTCTGAAAAGTTGAAATTCTATAAAAAATAATGAGCTTCGTGATGAATGACGGATGAACCTTGTACTACAAAACTCAATGTCATATGAGTCAAACACTATGAATGTCTTTCTTTCTGTTCAGTCCCCCATATGTACACATTGCCATCCATATCCCCTGCCACTACCTCCAAGTTGTCCATCCAATTTGTTATTTTTTTCTCTTGCGCTCCTAGACATGCTTTAATGCAACTAATGGCCATCCTGTTCGGGGAATGCAATTGTTTGAGTATTTTGAAATTCCAAGTTGTCTCCTTATTTATATACTGTTCTAATATTGCTATGGTCCCATCAGAATATCCAATTAATAAAACACCAAAATGTTTTAGGAAGATATGTCTTGGTATATAATTTAAGGAGAATGGATTGAAAAACGTCAAACTTGTGATTTCTTTATCTTTTGAAGTCTTGTGAGTAAAATATCTTTCTCCGTTCAAATTAAAAATGCTAATGTCCCCCTCTTGGGTAACGATAGCTACAGTTCCTTTATATTGACATATTGATATATTTTTCCCATGAACAGGGAATGATCTTATAAATTTAAACTCGATCATATCCCATGAATACACATTACCAGAAAAATCAACTGTCATAATTGTATTATAGTCGGAATAAGTAGATATCTTAATAATCTCTGAATGGTGTCCGTATAGTGTGGATATATGAGTGAGCTGAATATTATCCTTCTTAACCACATATCTCCACACCTTTAATAGTCCACTACTATCACCAGTGATAAACATTTTTGATTTCCATAACGAAAACGAAGTTATAGGCATTAAGTGTATATTCTTGAATAGGAAGGAGTTAATGGAAATAGATGTTCTTGATATTCTTTTTACAGAAAAAGTTAAGTCTGGCCTTTCAATTGAAATATTCAAGAACTGGGAGCCGCTCCAAAAAGTCTCAGAATTTGAGCTTTTATTCCAATTGATATATCTGATTGCTCTCTGCATAGAAAAATCATTTCCGTTATTCTTAACAATAATAGGATATTTGGGAAACCTATTCCAAAATTCAGGTTCGAAACTGTATGTACTACTTCTATGTTTTGCCGGATGGTGAGTTTGGAATAGTTGAAGAGGAACCTGCCCAAAGTTATGAATTATACCAGTAATCGCTCTTCTTTCATCTTCATCGTTAATTTTATCCAAATTGACAGCTCCTGGGTAACTTAAGGCATTGAATACATTAACAGCTTTAACAGACTCTTCTCCCCGTTGTTTGTAGCCAAAAATCAAATCAATCCAATGATGTAAGTGACTACTAACATATTCACTCTCTAAAGCTTCAATATTTTTAGCAACAAATATTTTAGGATCATTTTTTGCCCACTTTGGAAGTGTTACATTATTTACTACATTACCATTTTGATCTGTTCCAAACTCATATTTATTAATATTGATGAAGACTTCAGGTAAAAAGAAAAATTCTGGTGTCAATTCTCTTACATCTGTAGAATTATCATTCGAGGCAGACACCCAAGTACGACCGATTGATCCAAAAAGCCTATCCGGATGCCCAAATTGACCATCCTGTAATAATAAGAACGTATCAGTAAAGGGTTGAAGTCTAATTAGGAATGATGATACAATCATTGCTGAAGAATAATGGGTACCATAGTGGAATGGTGGGGATACATGATCATGTAGGGATTCTAGGGCTGTATACCTTTCTATAAATTTTTGCTTTCTACTCTCTGATTGAGCACCCATTGGTTTATGAAAGTCACGGAAAGATTTAGGGTCCTTCAAATCCAAATTTGCACTCGTATAATCAGCAACTACCCAAGGGAAAACCGGATACTGCGTAATATCGTTGAAAGATCTTCCTGCTAGATTATTCAAAAGCATGATGTAATAATAATTAGATATTTTACCGCCTTGCCACAGTTCTGTAATCTTGAAGAATTTGTTGGAATTAGTTGTATTGGTATTGGATAAAGCGTTGACAAATTTTGAAGTAAGGCTCAGTTTAGCTATTCCATTACTTGAGTTGATGTTACTACCTTGTAGCCTTAATTCCTCAAGAGCTTTAGCAAAAACAGTGTCAATATTTTGATCATGCACATATTTTAATAATGCATTGTAAAGTTTATTTCTTGTGGAGCGATCGGCAAAACTTAACAAGTAGCTATTCCTTGACACAAAGGATATTTCCAAAGCAATATCACGCAAGAGGAAGGGCTTCTTAAGTATAAAAGCAATATTGTTAAGGTTCCACGACCATACTTCTTTCCTCTTAAACTTTGAAGGAAATACATTTTTGTTATCACCCGTGATCAAGTTGATATTGATATCTCTCATGTTATCGGGAACTTCCCAGATGTTTACCACTTTATTTGTCTCTTTTGAATAGTAGTAGTTACTGAGAAAATATAAATGCTCCTTTCCAACTATAACAATACCTTCCTTAACATCTAAGCCAATTATGAGACTACAATTCCAAATATGCATGATTGAATCATTACTCTTTAATACTTTTAGTACTTTCCGATTTTCATTCTTTTTCTTCTGCTGAGGGGCAACATTCAGTTCAGAATCAGATAAGATATCGTAAGAAGCAAGGCTATGGCTAGTGTGCGTATTATTAAATTTCTTATTTAACTCCATCTTAGAACTGTCATTACTGTCCTCTCTTGGATTATCGAACGGTACTAGTCTCCTTTTCATTCGATTAATATCCTCTGCAGTGTCAAGGCGCCAACAAATATCTTCTGTTCGTCCACTTAAAAATTTATGGAAAATTTCGTATTGAAATAGAATGTTAGTTAACTTACTTTTATAAATAGTCTTATCCTCTTCCATATCTACCTTTAAGTTGAAAAAGTATTTCTTGCCAAAAAAAGAAAGTCGTTTCTCTAAGTTAGTATTATCCTCTTTAAAACTTTTAGAAATTTGTGTAGAATAAAGACGATGAGACTCCATATATACAGCCTGACCGTCTAAAATCTTCTGTGTCAACTGTGATTGATTTAATGGAATAATTTCGTTTGTAATATTAAATTCTGAAAGAGATAATCTTCTAAAGTTTGCTTTTTGCTCTTCGCTAATAATGGAAGGTACTAAAGAAAGAAGTATGGACATGACTTCAACATCATTGGAACTTATACATTTGAGTATGCTTGATTCAATCATTTCAGCTTCATTGGGACATAAAAATTCACATATTCTTTTGATGTCTTGATTTCTAAACAAAATCACTACTCTTATGCAATCAATGATATCCTTGATATAACCGTCTTCACCGAGCTGATATATGAAATACACTAAAAGGTATGATACAATTCCTCGGTTACAATAACCTTTCTCTAAATCTAGAAGAAGTCGTTGATGAAATAGGATAGTCTTACAGAAATCACGTATGTCTGACATATCAAACTTAATGTAGTCAAAAAGAAGAGAATATAGTAATATTATCATATAAAAGGAAAATACTTGTGCAATATCTTCGCGGTTAATATATCTATTTTTGATTTCGAAGGATTGTTCAAATGAATCTATAGAGAACAAAATTACCTTTAAGGAGTTTAAGATAAAAGTTGATCCCATTTTAACAGCACACAAATGAGTTTTAAATAAGTCTAATAGATAAATGACATTCGAAAGTGTTTTCATGTTGGAAGAGAAGAATAAAGCAAAAGTAGTCTCATCATTGAGAACAAGCTCAATAATATCTGGAATAATCATTTGTAGAAAAGCTAATTCAATATATCTATTACTAAACTCGTCATTCAAGTCTTTAGTTTGTAAAGAATTTTTAGAGTTCGGTATTAATATAAGATCAATGAAGTCTTGAAATGTTTTTGCTTCAAAATTAGCGATTGCAAACGTTATATTGTTGGATATCAGTGGCACTAATAATGCGACAGCATCTATATATATACTTCCATTTTGTGGTTTAGTTAAAGTTATCAGTAGATCCATTGCTGAAATAATTATATGCGCAAGTTCAAAATGATCAATAGCTTCATTATTTTCCTTTGTTATTGAATCTATTCTATCTAACATAGAGCATAGAAATGAGTCTAATTCAATGGATGTGGATATATTTATATCATGAAGAATACCCCATTCTAAAAAATTGAAGAAGATTGATACGAACTGGGGTATTATTGTAGAGTTATTATTGACAGAACCAAATGCGTTATATAATTGATCAAAATCTTGTGAGTTGAAAGAATGGTCTTTTAGAAGCGATATTATTTCTTCAAAATATTCCATCTTAGTTTGTTTCAAAATGTTTTCCAATAAGATGAATCCATTACTCTTTTCGAAGCTTGTAAGAAATGATTTGTTAATGTATAAAACAGTTAATAATAAGTCGAGAGAAGATGTTGGATTATAACCTTTTGATACTTGTTCATTAAACAGAATCAATAAGCATTTCAATGTTAATATTTTCTGCAAAAGTAATTGTAACTCTACATCACTATTTTCTAATGAGTTAGACATGAGTCTTCTCATTACATTAATGTTGATATCAACAAAATTTGAATTTTCTGATTGTAATAAATAATAAGTTAAACTGAGAAACCATTCTATTCTTTGTTTATCAGGATTATATTGCAGTAATGATACATATACGTTAATAACGTCATCTTTCAAATTTTCACAACTTAATTCACTATAATAATCATGATAATAAGCCAATATTTGTAATGTATTAATTTGAGCTAATTTTCTTGAATTGAAAGTAGAATATTTTGAATTTTCTTGAAGGCAAATAATATGAAATGTTAAAAAGCGTATTATCTCTACTGTATCAGGGTTGAGTAAATCATCTGAAGAATTATAAATCCATAAATTTAGATTAAGTACCAACTCAGTATAAGCCATATCATTTGAAACTATTGAGAGTGTAATATCATCAAAATTCCAACCACAAAATTCTAAAAATAAGTTAAGAAAAGGTAATGATAAAGCTGATTTGAATAACTTTATCTTTTCTCTCAGTATACCAGCTAATACTTCATAACCTATTTCTTGTTCGAATATTTTCTTTAGGAAGGAATGTCTTAATAGTGATAATAAATGTGATACGATTTTATATATATCATCAATATGAGTCGAGATATTAATATTTTGTAGTATTATTTGGAAACAATTAATGGAATGGAACAAAGCGATGTGATTAGAGGATTTGAAATAATAACATTTCCCAATATCTACACCAACTTCAAGACCGTTTTCTCTTTGGAATATGATCGATAAATCATTTGTTTTTGAATCATGAATTTCATTAACGATATCATAGTCGAATATCAAATGTTGTTGTTCTATAGTTTCTAATTCTGATATGAAATTGTTATATGGTATAGAATGACTTTCATTAGATATGAATAATTTTTCAAGGAAAGCCTCTCCATAAATATCTTTAATATCATTATAATTTAATGGTGATTCAAATGAATTTTTATAAGTATTACCTAAAGTAGAGATTAAATTAATGGCAGACTTTGGTAAAATAGAAGACCATATAGAGAAAGAATGTAAACAGAATGAAGATATCATGGAACCTATCTCTAGATATGACAGGCTAGTGATTGAATTTTTCACTAGTTGTATAGTGCTTATAAAGGAACCTTCTACAAACAATGAGATTTCATCTTTATTTAAAGTTATTGATAATTGATAAGGGATACCAGGTTCGAAACTGAAGTCATTGAAAATGGCTAATATGTATTCATCATTTGATATAATGAATTTACCATCTCTTATCTCTAAGAAAATATTTTTATTTATAGTTAAGAAGCGATTTGAAGTAGTATTGTTAAATTCTAATAGAGAGAAGATAGTGAGTTGATTCTTCTTAATATTTGATAATTTTAATATCTTGTATGTATTTTCAAATTGTAAGAAAGTTTGTGAAAGCGGATCTGTTATATATGTCGCCAGTGAAGATAAAATATCCATATGATTATTATTTACGATATTATCGTATAATTGTATTAGATCATTAGTGGTGCAATCTACTGATAGTATGGTAGAATATAAATCAGTTAATAATAAAGATAGAACTGATGGGTAATTTATATCTGAAGAAATAATATTGAATAAATAATTTTTGAATTGATATAGATTTGACACTTTTTGTCTATTTATAATTGAAATTGTTGATAAAAATATCAAAATCTTTAACACTAATATACTATACCTTATAGATTCTTTATCATTGATATCAATTTTTAGTAAGGCAATCCAGATCGATGAATCTGAAACGATAAAATTATCAGATATTGTACTTAATTCGAATCGACTCGATAATTCAGTCTCTATATAATCAGATATATATCTAATAGTATCTCTTGGTGAGGATTGTGATGATTCTATATAATTTGATAGAATATCATTTAGTTGCTCCCTTATAGAAGAACTTGATATGGATTCATTATTTTGATCCAGTGGTGTTAAAGAAAGTACTGAATTAAGTAATTCAGTAGTATGTGCTAATGTAGCATGCATGGAAGTAAACTTATCTTATTGTTCTATTTCTTCCTTTTTTTTGACAAATAAATACCTTATATATATTTATTCTAATTGTACCGGATTTTCAGCTGCTTCCATATTTTTTTTCCTTTTACAAAGCTGCGGTCGGTATTAATATATATCTTGATTATGTCAAGTTGATAGTAGTACTCCGCATAAAGGGGATCGTTATAATAACTAGTAGTAAGTATTACTGTAAACGACAAGGCCCTAAAACAAGTGGCCACTACTATGCCTCTCAGTAGTGACTAACAGCCCAAACACAAGTAAATACATGAGTGAAAAAGCACTACCATGGACAACAAACACCTCCATCGACAGCCATCTTTGTTCACAGCTATCTGTCTAGCAAAGCACCACTAAGCGTTCCACTAAGCGTTCCACTAGGCGTTCCACTAAGCCTTCCAGATGCAAACAGACAAACCACTCCAAGAATCCTCTAAAGTTCGCCCCACTCCGCCCCACACAGAAAGAAAGAAAGAAAATCAGTGAAAGGGTCTGCAATTTACATACACGTGATTTATTGGTCCCTGCTTCTTTTTTCTCTTTTTCTGTTTCTTTTTTCGTACACGCGTTAACGTGCTGCGTAAAGTTTTTTGCAGCTGAGTTTTGAGATCTGAAGAGCACCGCACACGCTAAGGAAAGAACGTAGCTGCTCAGATCTGCCTCGAGTTCGATCTTGTTGAAAAGTATATATACTTACGCCATATTTGTGGACTTTATTCTCGTACCTTCATATATCTGTTTCTCCCCTGTGGTACCTATCGCACCTGTATACATGAAAATAATAAATATTGTACAGTTGACAAGAAAGAGATTGGCTTTATCACTAGCCATAGCTACAGTATTCCTCATCTGGTTTACTCACAGTGGTATATCTCACAATATTATCTCTGCTGATATAAATATCCCATTTGCTGAAAATAATATTCATGATTCCTTCTATAATGAATTATTTACTTGGTTAAATAATTATAAACCTATAGATCCTCCAGCAAATAAAGATTCTTTAAGACATAAAGATAAATGCACATTGAAGGATATCGCTATGCATGAATCTGATAAATCAAAATTCGAAACTTTATCATATTCAAACCTATTAAATTGTTATAATTTAAATCATGAACAAAGAGATCATTTAACTTCTTCCCATTCAAATTTTTTAAATAAAATAAAACCTCTATCAAACTTACCAAAACAAATCATTAACTCACTATTCCCAAATGAAGAAGGTATTATAACAGTAGGTGGTGGTAAATATTCAGTTCTTCTAGTAACTATGCTCCAAAAACTAAGAGAATCTGGTACTACTCTCCCAGTAGAAGTTATTATTCCTCCACAAGATGAAGGTGATGACCAATTTTGTAATGAATTCTTACCAAAATATAACGCTAAATGTGTATATTTTAAAGATCGTATGCCAAGCGATCTTGTTTCTAATCTAAATGTTAAATCTTACCAAATCAAAGGTATCGCTTTAATCATTGCAAGTTTCAAAAAAGTTTTATTCTTAGATGCTGATAATTTCCCAATGAAAAATTTAGATAATGTCTTCAAGACAGAGGCTTTCTCTCAGAATGGGTTAATTGTTTGGCCTGATCTTTGGAGGCGTGTAACTTCACCAGAATATTATTCAATCGCTGGTATTAACATAAATATGACAGATAGAATTCGTTACATTCTAGATGATATTAGCCCTCTATCTAGATACGATAACGTTTCACAAAGAGATAAAGATTATTTTTATAATAAAGTGCCTTTACACGATTTAAATGGTACCATAGAAGATAGTACTTCCGAATCTGGTCAATTAATGGTAGATAAGACAACACATCTTTCTACTCTAGCACTGGCTCTATA